>PVJC01007567.1:0-24287 GCA_004026665.1 Murina feae
GATGTACTGGCAGCCATCAGCCTGGCTTGCGGCTGAGCAGATTTCCCCCTGTGGGAGTGTACTGACCACCAGGGGCAGCTCCTGAATTGAGTGTCTACCTTCTGGTGGTCAGTGTGTGTGTTAGTGACTAGTCATTTTCAGTTGTTCTGCTATTAGGGTCAATTTGCATATTACCCTTTTATTATATAAGATAGAGGGGTGGTGCATGGGTTGGGGCCAGCTGGTTTGCCCAGAAAGGTGTCCTGGATCAGGGTGGGGGTCCCACTGGGATGCCTGACCAGCATGGGTGAGTGGTTTATGACTGTTTTCAAGCTGGCCACAGCATCTTGAAGGTGGGTGTCCACCCCTGGGTTGCCTGGCCAGCCTGGGTGAGGGGCTGAGGGCCGTTTTAAAGATAGCCACATTTCCTTCAGGGAGGGAGGTCCTGCTGGGGTACCTGGATAGCCTGGGTGAGTGGCTGATGGCTGTTTGCAGGCTGGCCACAGTTCCTTCAGGGAGGGGGGTCCTGCTGGGGTGCTTGGCCAGCCTGGGTGAGTGGCTGATGGCTGTTTGCTGTGAAGCTGGCTGGAAGTAGGTATCTGAAATTTATTGATTGTCTATAATTGAAATTTTGTTGCTTTAACCAGAGCCCAGGTTGTGTTGCTCCTGACAACCCAGGCTCCCAGCACTTCCTTGAGCCCAAGCCAGTTAGAAGCAGATATCTGGGGTTTATTTATCTTCTATAATTAAAACTTTGTTCACTTGATTGGAGTCCAAAGCTGGCCAAGGCAGGTAGAAACCTTAGCTTCTTCCATCGCCGGGGAAAGCCTCTTGCTTGTTCCAGCTCTGCGGCTGCCACCCGCCATCTTGGCTGGGTGAATTTGCATATAATTGCTCTGCTTGGCTGGTGGGCATGACGATTGGCTGGTGGATGTGGCTTAGGTGTAGCAGAGTGACACCAATTTGCATATTACCCTTTCAATAGATTATAGATGATACAGATATAGATAGATACAGATTATATATATATATATATATATATATATATATATATATATATATATATATATATATATTCTATATAATTAAAAGATAATATGCAAATTGACCCTAACAGGAGAACAACTGAGAATGATTGGTCACTATGACACACACTGACCACCAGGGGCTCTATGCAAGAGCTGCCCCCTGGTGATCAGTGCACTCCCCCAAGGGGAACTCTGCTCACCCACAAGACAGGCTGATGGCTGTCAGTAGAGTGGTGGTGGTGGGAGCCTCTACCACCTCCTCAGCAGCACTAAGGATGTCCAACTGCAGCTTAGGTCTGCTCCCTGCTGGCAAGTGGACATTCCCTGAGGGCTCCCGGGCTGCCAGAGGGATGTCTGTCTGCCAGCTTAGGCTTGATCCCCAGGGGAGCGGGCCTAAGCCAGCAGGTGGACATATCCTGAGGGGTCCCAGACTGCGAGAGGGCACAGGCCAGGCTGAGGGACCCCATGAGTGCACAAATTTCAGTGCACCAGGCCCCTCTATCTAATAAAAGAGTAATATGCAAATTGACCTGCCCTCATGTGGTCAAAGATGGCTGCTCCCATGTGGTCAAAGATGGCCACCACAAGATGGCCAGCAAGGGAGAACACTTGGGAGGGACTCAGGCCTGCAGGGGAGGACAGTTATGGGGACCCTCGCCAGCAGGGGAGGATAGTTAGGGGGGACCCAGCCTTGCAGAGGAGGGCAGTTAGGGGGGACCAGGTTGGCAGAGGAAGACTATTGGGGGGGACCTAGGCCTACAGGGGAGGACAGATGGTGGGGACCAGGATGGCAGAGGAGGGCAGCTGGGGGGACTAGGCTGGCATAGGAGGGCAGTTGGGTAGAGACCCAGGCCTGCAGGGGAGGACAGTTGTGGGGAACCAGGCCTGCAGGGAGGACAGTTGGGGGGACCAGGATGGCAGAAGAGGACAGTTTGTGGGCACCCAGGCCTGCAGGGGAGGACAGTTGGGTGGGACCCAGGCCTGTAGGGGAGGGAAGTTGTGGGAATCCAGGCCTGCAGGGGAAGACAATTGGGGGGGACCATCCTGGCAGTGGGAGGGCAGTTAGGGGCCATCAGGCCAGCACAGGAGCATTTAGGCATTGATCAGGCTGGCAGGGGAGTGGTTAGGGGCAACCAGGAGGCAAAAGGTTGGGAGCCAGCAGTCCTGGATTATGAAGCGATGTCAGACTGCCCTTTTAGGCCTGATCCCATGGTGAGATTGGGCCTAAACGGGCAGCCAGACATCCCTCAAGGGGTCCCAGATTGGAAAGGGTGCATGAATTTCAAGCACTGGGCCTCTATTTTAGATAGATAGATAGATAGATAGATAGATAGATAGATGATAGATAGATAGATAGATAGATAGATAGATAGATAATGCAACTTAACAAAAGGAAGATTAACAATCAAATTTAAAAATGGGCAAAGGACCTAAATAGACACTTCTCCAAAGTGGACATACAAAAAGCCAAGTGACATATGAAAAAATGCTCAAAATCACTTTTCATCCTAGAGATACAAATTGAAATGACAATGAAGTGTCACCTCATGCCTGTCAGAGTGTCTAACATTAACAAATCAACAAATGACAAGTGCTGGAGAGGACATGGAGAGAAGGGAACTCTAGTACACTGCTGGGGGAAATGTAGACTGGAGAAGCCACTGTGGAAAACAGTATGGAGTTTCCTTAAAAAATTAAAAATGAATCTCCCATTTGACACTGTGATCTCACTTCTAGAATACACCTTAAGAAACCAGAAACACCAATCACAAGTAATATATGCACCCCTCTGTCATAGCAACACAATTTATAATAGCTAAGATTTAAAAACACCCCAAGTGTCCATCCTATATAATAAAAGCCTAATATGCTAAGTGTCTGGTGGTCATGTCATCTGTTTAACCAATCAAAGTGTATTATGCTAATGATATGCTAAGGCCACTCAACCTCTCACTATGATGTGCACTGACTAGCTGGGGGTCCGGCTGATCGGGACTGGGCAAGATGGGCCTGACATGCCCTGGGGCCCTCCCATAGTCCCTCCAAAGATGGCCAACCTCTTGCATCCTGATTGTGCACCCGTGGGGTCCCTTGACCTGGCCTGAGCCCTCTCATAATCTAGGACCTCTCACAGGATGTTGGAGAGCTGGTTTCAGCCATATCCTGCAGGCCTCTAGTCAGTGGATAAGTGAATAAAGTATATTTACTATGCAATGTTGAAAAAAAGGATCTCTTCTCATTTTCGATAGCATGAATGAACCTGGAGAATATTAATCTAAGCAAAATAAGGCAATCAGAGAATGCTAAGTATCACTTGATCTCACTAATATATGGAATCTAAGGAAAAAAAGTAAACTGATGAACACAATAGATCCATAGACATAGAAGCATGGAACAAACAGTGTAATCTCAGAGGGAATGCATGTGTGAGGGTGGGTAGAAAGAGATTAACTGGGGGACCTATAGCATACATGTATAGCCCATGGACATAGACAATATTGTGGCAAAGTCTTGGGAGTGGCAGGTGCAGGGAGGAGAGGGTCAGTGGGGGGGAAGGGGAGCCAGACATGTCCCAAACCCAAAAAATCAAGTCGTTAAAGTGAATAACTAAAGTAAATAAATAAATAAATAAATGAGAGAAGTAAGTGTGTATAAGACAAGGGAGGAGTTAGGGACGGTGGAGAGATGCAGCATGTGGAGAGATGCAGCATGAAAGCCCTATACAGCACGCACACACACACACACACACACACAGACTAGTGATAAGAAAATGAAAATAAATTTGTGACAACAAAATCATTCAGTAAAATAAAATACATCTGTGCGCTTTGTGGTGCTTTATGACTCTTACTCATGCCTCTCATATCTGATCTCTGTCAGGCTGGCAACACCATGTCTGAGATTGCCAATATTTTTCTATCAAAAGCCAGATAGTAAATATTTTAAGCTTTGTCTGTCATATGCTCTCTGTGACAGCACTCAGCTCTACTATTGTAGTGCAAAGGAGACCACACATAACATGTAAATAAATGAGTGTGGACATGTTCCAATGAAATTATATTTATGAAAAGAATGGTGCCCAGTTTTGGCTCATGAGTGACAGTTTGCCAGCCTCTGTCATAAATAAAGCAATATAATAAAAGTTACTATTAGTGTTCTAGTTCAAATTGTTGTTCATGCCCCAAATTTTCCAATCGTGTACTTCAGTGATGTGACACAATTTATTTGTAAGTCATTTATGCTCAGTTAGTTTGGATGGCTTTTAATTATTGGTACACAGAAAGAACTATTATTTTTTTTAGTATTAATGGTCTAAATGGATTCTTTCCAGGAAAATTATTTTTACTCTCTCGCTGGGCTGAACAGAAACATCTACGAAGCCAGTTATTGGATTCTGTTCCCTTATCAGAGGATGATTGAGAGTGTGCATTTGTCTGTGGCTTCCATGTTAGAATGTGAAGGATCAATTTGGGACACACAATAGAGGAGCAATGGAGCTGCAAAGGTTCACAGGATCAGGTAAATAATTCTATTTCCAACAATATTGAAAAGTAGTAAAACTGCAGAGGGGGGACGTAAACCCTGCAGACCTGTAAGAATGGGACTAAAACACAATAGCTTTAAGGTAGAAATTTAACTTCAGTCATGAGAAAGCTGTTTGTGGTGTGATTTTTGTGCGATTGTTTTCTTGTGTTTTTGTTTTGCGTTTGGCTTTGAGACACTCATTTCTGTTGCAATAATGATTGGTTTTAGAAAGGACTCATCTGTGAAATCTTTGAGTAGCTCATGCAAACATTGATTTGAACAAATGGCTGTTATATTCATGCCTAACCTTCCCTTTTACTTCCCCTTAAAAAAATAAATAAAATAAGAAAAAATAAAAATATTTTGCATGAATTAAGTTTAATTGTTCTTTGGTCGATTTGGATTAATATTTTCAAAACTGGAAAAGGCATTCTCTTTACTTCTTCTTCACTCAGTGAAAATCCCAGACTTTATATATGATAATATAAAAAGGAAGGTTTTCCAATTAGGCAGGTTAATTATTTATTAATTTAGTTGTTTGACTTTTTTGCCATGAAGAGGAAATGGATTTTTATTGTACATTTCTTCTCACAAGGCAACAATATGTTCTTTATAGACAGCAAGAAATATCTGTTCCAGCAATTTTTGAAAAAGTGTTTATGCACATTTTAAATCATTAGTTAATCCAGGGAAAATTGAACTAATGTTAAGAAGACCTTATTTTCATTGCCTTTAGCTATCACATAAAAAATACTGAAGAAGTTAAGAATTTTTAAAAAGAGCAAGTATCTTAAAAATGACTTATTATATGAAAAGACCTTCAGCTTTTGTAGATCTAGATACCTAAATCATTGTGAAACTTAAATTCAAATTATATTCTACTGTTGATAATGTTCTCATGAGTGTGTTTGAAATGGATGGGCTATTATCCGTTTCTGCCACATTCCTTCTCGTTGTATAACATTCCATCCCCTAGCAAAAGTTTCATGCCCTGTTACTTTCAGTTCCAGTTTATTCCATTGTTTACAGCAGTGAATGACACAGGTAGTGCTGCAATAGTGCTTCTCTTACAACTTTTTTTTAGTTTGATTCTCCTAATATGTGTTTTCCACAGTATGTATGGCCTGTGTATATTGAAGAACAATCTTCTTTTGCCCTCATTCCCTACTTTTAGTTCCTACTGTTGTGTTCAGGGGGAAAGGCAGCTCTATTGTTGATAGGTACATTCCATCGATCTTGATCACATCCTGACCATCTGGTGTATTTCCTCCTTTTCCACCATCTTCCCTCCCCATGGCCCTTACCTTAAACCACCCAATTCCATCTAATTCCCCAACATTTTACCTCTACAATAATAGCAACAGAAGGAAAAAGAAAAGAGCAGGGAGGTTCAAACGCTAAGAGGGCTACATAGTCAATGATAAAACCGTCCATGGCAATTGTGAGCACCGAAGAGGCTCTGTAGGTACTGCTCCTCGTTCCAGGTGATCCAAGTGCAAGACGGTGAGACCACGTTAGGTCCCAATCCTTTCATCAAACATAACAAACTAAAAATAAGAGGCCAAATGTAGAAACAACAAGCATTTATTTGAGATTTAAAAATTAACAATAGCTACTCAGGAAAACACATTTTCCGGCAGAACCCAAACTGTGTTCCAAATAGGAGAAGGCAAAGGGTACTTACCAAAAAGGCAAAGGTGGACAATTACATCAATAGAAGGAAGGTGTTTTTATTGGTGCAGATGAGCCAAGACAGTGACACTAATCCTGAACAACGTTTTTTGTTTTGTTTTGTTTATTGTTTTTTTTTTTCAGTCTAATAGCCATCAGTCTTATACTCATAATATTTGTTTTCTTGTTATCTTTGCAAACAGATTTTTTTAAATGTTGATTTAGGCCCAGACAAAAAGTATCTCCAGAAGGGCAGCTTCAAATTAATTTTAAAATGGATTCTCTGATTATTTTTATAGTTTTATTATTTCTATCATTGTCTCTTTCAGAGGCTTCAAATTCTTCAAAATCCTTGTCCCTGCTTCCCCTCTATCCTGCTCAGTAATGACCTATGTCTTGCAATTCTTTCATATTTAATCCACTGTTGTTGTTAGTGGTGAGATGGCTTCAGGTTGTTACTGGACCTCAGTTCATCAAACTCAGGACTCAAGTTCAGGCTCAGAAAGAATTCAGAGACAATATTCAAATACAAGCAATGAGTTATTTAGAAAGCCACTGAAGTAAAAGAAGTGATCTATGGGAGAGGTGAGCCACCTAGGCTTCGTGGGCTCAGGAAACAAGTTACAGAGGCAAAAGAAAGGACCTTGGAGCTTAGGAAAAAGAATGGCAGAAATGACATACCAGGGGGGAAGAAAAAAAGAAAGGCACCAGTGTGCTTCAGAGAGAAAAATAGTGAGTCTTTTGTTTAAAGGGGTTTTATCTATTTCCCAAAATCAGCGATATTAGGGAAAATCTCAAGGGAGGATCTTAAAAGAATATTTATTAGCTTTCCAGGTGTTTCCTTTCAGGTTTGTGGCCTAAAACTGACTGGTTGGCACCAAGGCTGGGGGTCATTAGTTATTATAGCTGGACCTGATTTTAGCCCTGGCATCAGTACCTGGTCTTAATGCTTTACTGGGCCTGGAGCTGAAACACAACTGAGGCCAAGATGTTATCTGTAGTTTGACCAAAACTCTGACTCTCAGGTCAGCAGAATGGAGGCTTTGTTTCTAAGATTATTTGATGTGGATGAGAACCTTATTGTCTGAGGGCTTAGTACTCAAGGGAGAGGTATTACGAGGGAGTCATATGAGGCTATTCTTCAGCCCCCTTGTTCCTCCTCTAAAGGGGTCTACCACATGCCTAGTAGCATGTCAGGGGAGGGTCCAAACTATGTGGCCAGCAATATGAAAGGCCGGGGATCTTCCTAGATGGTGTGGCTCAGTTTGTTGAGTAGCATCCTTTGCACCAAGAAGATTTAGCTCCAGGTTGTGGTCTACATCCCCAGTGGGGTCATGCAGCAGGCAGCCAATTAATCTCTCTCTCTCTCTCTCTCTCTCTCTCTCTCTCTCTGTCTGTCTTTCTCTCTCTCTCTTTCTCTTTCTCTCTTTCCTTCTCCTTTCTTTCTCTTTCAAATCAACAAAAACATATTTAAAAAAAAAAAAAAGGTCAAGAAGTCTAAACTGCATGATCAGCAATATTCAAGGGGAGGAAAGTTCACCCTAGAGATCCCTGCCTGCAATTTTCTCTTGCTGGGCACTCAAGGATTCTGCCTGGGAGACCTTCCATATCTGGACTATCATCCTACTCTGTTCCTGTCTTTCTAACTGTCTATCACTGTGGAGAGAAATAATAGGCTAAGGAAAGTGCTTCCTAGCCTTTTAATTCAATCTCTTTTGTGTGGGGGCCAGTGTCTTTCACCACTTAATATAGGAGAGAGGCATGAAATCCAAACAAATAGAATGAAATGAAGCTATGTTACACTCAGAGCCTACTATTAGTCAACAGATAAGAAACTTGACTAATAAGTCATGAGATAAGATTATAATCAATAGCTTGTCAATACCAAAAATGTTACTCATACCATAAAAGAAAAACAGACCACAAAATCTCCTTTGTAAAGGTTAAAGTTAAACCCAACATTGTTTTTTCACTTTCAATTTCCCCATACTGGCAAATGTTTTCACAGAAACTACAAACAGATATAAACTCAACCTCTAGAGGCAATTAGAGTCTCTCTTCCAGCTCTTGAGAGAAGATCACTATTCTGTAAAGTGGCTTTTCTTGCTTGTCCTCTCTGTTCAGTAAAACCTAATTTTCTATATCACTCCAAGGCTGGACCTTGAATTTTTCTTCCTTGAAATCAAGAATATTCTTGACTCAACACTGGAGACCCACTGAGACAGACCCCATTGAGACTCACCCCTCTGGGATCCAGTTTACTTCTAAGTGTTGTTTCTTGTGTAATTTATCCTGCCTTTCTACAACTAGGGTTAGAATGAGAGTGATACCTTCCCCAATTGCTCTGTGGCATGACTTTGGAAAAGCTTTCCTCTGGAGTAATGACTTTGTAAGGGAAAAGGCTCTACGTTGACTTCACCAAGATTGGTCTTTCCCTCTTCTCAAATTAAGCTTATTAGAGCTGAAGGACCCCAAAATCTGCCTGTATAAAGCTGCTTTTTGGGTTGTTTTAAGCTCTTTCTTAAGAACAAAAAAACTCAGAATTTCCCTTTCTGGCCTAAGAAATTCAGACAGAAAACTGCTTTAGGAAGATCTTAGGATGATTTTCTTAGCTCAAGCCTGTCAAACTCAAAGGTAAATGAAGCAAGTGGCCCATAGGCTGTGAGTTTGACATGTTTGCTTTAGCTGTCCCCTGGTGATCAGTGCTCTCCCACAGGGGAAGTGCCACTGAGTCATAAGTTGGGCTCACAGTTAGTGAGCATAGGCCCCCGCCTCAACAGTGATAAGGATGTCCGAACGACGGCTTAGGCCACTCCCCAGAGCAGGCCTAAGCCTTCATTCGGACATCCTCCAAGGACTCTCAGAGGACTATGAGAAGACACAGGCTGGACTGAGGGACCCTCCACCCTCCACTCCAGGGCATGAATCTCATACTCTGGACCTCTAGTATTATAAAAAAATTCAAATGTATACTTAATTCTTAAAATTATAATACCTCAAAATAATACATCAAGTGATTGTTTAGACAGCTGATTAGAAAGCAAAAAAAGAGAGAAGCTAGCTAGTAATTATGGCAGAATACTAATATTCAGATTGAAATAGCATAGATTAGGAAATTGGTTATTTTGAAACATCACCTGGTCCTTCCCAAGCCTGAGGTAATATAACCCAAACTTAAATAAAAACTCTCTCTCATCTATCTCTCTCTTTTCTCTGTGCTCCCCCATTTATTTGCAAATTATTTCTCCAGAGTAGCCAGATAGCCCTAGCAGTTGCCTGGGGCCAAGGCTCCACGTCTGAGCCTGAGAACAGACTGAGCTAGCCAGACGAGTGCAGGCACTGAACTGGACTGAACTAATGGCACAGGATTTATGGACTCTAGCCTTCATCATGGGCCTAATGAAGAACAGTTGGACTTTTCCAGGATGGACCAAGATGTGACACTGGGAATGTGATGCCCAGATTTCATGATCCCCAAAGACCTCCAGTGAGCCCGAGTCCGATGCAAAAGCAAAGAACCTTTATTTGAGCTAGCTTGAGCTCAATCCCACACACACTCACCAATGCAGCAGTAGGGCAGAGAGAGAGAGCAAGTTTCAGGAGAACAAAGGTTTTATAGGGGGTCTGGAAGTAGTGGGTGGGGTAACGTGTGTGGCCCCTGTTGATTGGTTGAGGGAAGGGCCAGGGTTTGGTTGCACAGGGGGCAGGATGCAGTTGGCCTAATTGGGACTTGGGTCATTTCCTCTGCATCCCTATTGGCCAGTTTGAAAGGGGGAGGAGGGTTGAGCAACTGTTGCAACAGTTATATTCTTGTAAGAAGGACAGAACAAAAAGAACAGTTTGGAATCAGTCTTGCAACGCCCTTTCAGGAACCCTAGGACAATCCTTTAATTTTGCTTGCACGCCTAAACCTTATCCTCCCATACACGACTCCCTGGAATGATTTCCTTGGGACTTCATGAAAGGGTCTATTGCTACTGGCAGCATCTGGAAACCATGAAGGGATGGAAAGAGCTGTGGATTGTGGTGAGAACTGGTATCCCAGTGGCCCAGCGCTCAGTGACAGCCCAGTTTCCATCTGCCCACTTTAGGTATCTTTTATGCTCAGCACCACCACAGACAGACACAGGCGCTTAGCATCCTCCCTCACTCAGTCCTATGCACAAATCAGTACTGTGGGTCCCTGTGGGGTGATGTGCTGATGGCACCAGGGGAAGCAGAATGTGGGAAGTGCACAAGCACCTGCTGATGCTGTAAGTTCTACTCCTGGAGCACAAGACCCCAAGCATGCCAGCTTCCCCCTTCCCCATCTCAGCTGCAAGTGCCTAGGTGAGCAGCCCAGAGACACCCGCAGCTGCTGTAAACTCAGCTGAGCTGGGTAGTACATGAGCATACTTCCTTTACCTCCTCTTCACCTGCACTGGCTGCATGTTCGTGTACCAGGGAGCCATTCCTGGAAATCTTGCCTCACTAGTGTGATCTGCCACTGTGCTCCTGCTTCCTGCTGCAAACACAGGGCACCAAGTTCCCCCACCTATGCAGTATGCATGGGAGGTTTATATTAAACCATTGGGAAGTCATACTTTTAGGAAAACCTCTGCAAGAGAAAACTCATCTGGGTACTGAATGAATTGTTGTTAATCTCTCCCACAACTCTTTAACCCATGTATTAGCAATTCATGATCTTCCTGGAGAAAGCTGGAGAATTTGCCTGCACAGGTGCTATCTCTGCTTGGCTGGCACATCCAGTCTCCAAGATGGCTTAACAAAGATGCTCTCTCTCACATTAAGGGAGGCTGCCCTACTATTACTGGTCCTCATGAAGGATCAAGGCTGTTGGAAATTTAAAAGGCAGGGAAAATTGATACTTGCCCAACTACTAAAGGCTACAGTCATTGGACAAGTTTTCCACTGAGGCAGCGGAGGTACTAGACACCCCTTGTACATACAGACGTGAGCATGGGAACCTTTGACAAGGCTAGTAAGGCCAAAGGCCATCAAGGTCACTTGTGTGAAGTTAAACCCAGCGAGCAGTACTTGGTCACCACTGACTGTTGCACATGTATTGCAATCATTATCAGGAAGGTCTCCGCTCCAGCCAAGGGAAGGGTGAGGTGTGGGCTGTGGGATGGACACCATGGGCAACATGGGCAGTAAAGAAGGGGTCACATGCCATCCTGGGTTTTGGTTGTGTGACTCAGGGCTGGGGAACACTGAGGATGCTCAAGCCTCCCTCAGTTACCCAACGTTTTCCTCTTTTCAAAGAAGAAAATAATCTCTCCACAAAGATAGTAGGAAACACTGCCTTATCCACAGGCTTTGAGAGACCCCTTTTTGATGCATCCTTGCTACCTGGAAGAAGTTTATCTCTGGGTCCCTCAAGGGAAAGGGTTATAGATAATTGGGCTTTTGAAAACTGAGTTTATACCTTTGAAATGCAAATACTTGGTCTCCAAGAATTCTTATCTGGACCATTTTTAAAAATGCAAATTTCTTGAAGGAAAATTTTATCAAAAGAAAAACCTTAACTTATTTCAACTTTTTCTTTCTAACTCATTGAGTTTGTTTTGTAATACCTGGAAGTCTTTTCGACTGACAAGTCCTACAGACTCAGAAGCCAGTTGATGATTGGTGTGTTCATTAACCTTTGTGTGTGTTTCCTTCTGTTTTCAAAGGGTGAAGGCCTCTGATCTTATTTACCTAACTCTTTATTTACACAGTGTAGCCTTCACTTGAGAAGCACATCTGCATCACCAGTCTCCTAAAATGAAGAGTTTCCTAAAATGAAACTCAGTGGTTTGACTGGATTGCCTCACTCTCAGGATCCAATGGTTAAGTTGGTGCTATATAAAGTGGTCTATCAGCTTTGCTTGAAGCTGCTTTCCCTTCTCTGTCCAACTGGTCTACTTCAGAAGGCCTTCTTCAGGGGGAACTTTTAGAACATTCCCCTTAGCCTAATGGAGATTAAGTGTAGTAAACAAAAGGATCTCAGATGGTGTCACATACTTCCTCCTCCACTTTAATGTGGGACACTGTGAAATGTGTCACTTCTCACTAGACCTTTAGTTGTTAAAATTCTCAACATTTTCGGACTATACCTTTTTCCCCCCTTTATTGATTAAGATATTACAAAGGTACCTTTTTAACTTTCTTGTCCAACTTGTCACCTCTAAAATACAAGAATGCCAGCTTGGATAGCAGTGCCCTCCTCTAGACAGTGCCATCCTCTCAGCATCGGGTATGTCACCTCCCAGAGACAGACCAAGCGGAACTGGCCTTTGAGAAACCCCTCTTGCCTGGTGAAGGCCCCCTTCCCTTTCACTCCCTTTTCCTTTAGCAAATAGGAAGAATCTCTGGGCCCAAGGATAGGCAGGACTATGTTCCTTCACAACAAGAAAAGGCTACAAAAGAGAAGATCCTCATCCATTTACCTTTGTAAGATTGCAAGACCCAAAGCTCTTCCAGGGGAAATACATTAGACCAGGTAGCTAGATATTAATAAAAGAAGGGAGCAAAAGGAATGGCATTATGAAACATAATCAACTAGGAAGCATAGCCTGCTTCACTTGGAAGTCACAGCCTTCAGAGGTACCCCAGAGGATCACAACATCACCTCACCAAGTGGATTGACATGCGTAGTCCTTCCATGTAGGGAAGGAGGACAACTTTTAAGTCTCCCCAGGGTGCAACTGACCCATTTGTTCAGACTATGGGTGTGGGAAGGAATCTAATCTAATAAAAAAGTAATATGCAAATTAACCATCACTACGAGACACATAAACCATGCCCACAAACCAAGCCACGCCCACCAGCCAATCAGAGTGATTGTATGCAAATTAACCCAGCCAAGATGGCGCTGGCAGCCATGGAGCTAGAGCAAATAGGAGGCTTCTGTTTGGAGGAAACTGCCTGCCTCGGCCAGCTCAAAGCAACAAAGTTTCAATTATAGAAGCCACAGAGCTAAAGCAAAAGGAGGCTTCATTGCCTGCCTAGGCAAGCTGTGGCCTCCGCTTAAGGCAACAACGTTTCAATTATAGAAGATAAATAAACGCCAGAAATCTGCTTCCAGCCAGCCTCACTGGGACCTTGGATCAATGGGAGCTGTGAGCAGACTGCAAACAGCCATCAATCCCTCACCCAGGCTGCCCAGGCACCCCAGTAGGGACCCAGATCCTGAAGAAGCTGTGGGCATCTTGAAAAAAGCCCTCAGCCCCTCATCCAGGCTGGCCAGGCACGCTAGCAGGTGGGCATTCCCCTAGGGGTCCAAGACTGTGAGAGGGTACAGGCTGGGCTGAGGGACTCCCCCCCCAAGTGCACAAATTTTGTACACTGGGCCCCTAGTAAATGGTAAAAGGGAACTTTCTCTGCTGGGAGCATGCCCAGTAGAAATCAAAATGATGCAATGAAAGTTACATCTACTTTGAGGAACATGAAGTAGAAACTATAATGGCAACCAAAGGAGACAGAGTCTCATCTGGGAAAGAATCTGATTGGTTATGGGAAACAGAATCCCAGAAAATCCTGCAATGGAACTGATTAGGGGGAGAAACCACTGCTGTAGACAAAGGGAAGGTCTGTGGAAAGTTATCTCACAGGTTGATCTGATCATATTTCCCTAACTGGGCAGCTCATAGTGGTTAATCATGTCCCAAGCATATCACTTTTTAGTAAAAGATTTATATTTGCTGTAATCAAGCCCAGTTTATTGTTTCTGGACATCTACGTTAACACACCTTTTGAGACAAGGTAGTAAGAAGCTTGGACAATTCCTGGGCAAGTGGAATGGGAAAACTGAGACAAGCAAATTAAATAAGTCCAAACAATTTGAACATCTTGCAGCCAGGTAGTGAATCATAAGAACTTCTCCTCCCTCACCAAAAAGACTTGAGAATAATTGGTTTATTCCCTCCCCACTAATCAGAGAACACAGAGCTTAATTCCTTGCCCAGGAGATAGAGGACAGAGACCCTGTTAATGCCATTTGTGCCAGCCAAACCCAAGAACAGATGCAATGAGGGTAACAAATAAAACCCCATTAGAGCCAAGATAAAAGTAAAATAGTAAAGCACATCAAAGAATAATCCCAAACTCCACTTCACTTATGTTGATGCATCAGCATTTTAATAATGAACCTGGAAAGTATTCCCAACCAAGATGAAGGCCAGCAGCCACAGATCTAGAGAAAATTGGAGGCTTCATTGCCCCGGTGATGGAGGAAGCTAGATAAACCCCAGATACCTGCTTCAGGCCAGCTCACTGGGAGCTTGGGTCGCTGGGGGCTGTGGCCAGCCTGCAAACAGCCATTAGACCCTCACCCAGGCTGGCCCCACCCTCATTCAGTAGATTTTGTTTTTATGATGATTTCCTTTACTGTGACAAAATTTTTGGTTATGTAGACCAAGTTTTTTCTTTTGTTTTCTTTGACTGCATAGACATACATAAGATAATATTATTAAAAATAAGGTCAGAGTTTACTGCCTGTTTTATTCTTGGAGTTTTACAGTTTTCCCAACAGCATTTATTAAAGAGACTGTCTTTACATTATTAAATATTCTTGCTTCCTTTGTTCTTGATTAATTGACCATTTAAGCAAGGATTTATTTCTTACCTATATTTTTTCCATTGATCTATATATGTGCTTTTAGGCCACTACTATACTGTTTTGATTCTGTAGCTTTGTAGTATAGTTTCATATTCAGGACTGTGATACCTCCCACTTTGTTGTGTCTTAATATTTCTTTGGTTATTCGGGGACTCTTGATTCCATATAAATTTTAGAATTAGATGTTCTAATTATGAGAAAAATGCCATTGATATTTTAAGAGAGATTCTATTGAATCTGTATATTACTTTAGGTAGTAAAGATATTGTAACAATTAAAATTCTTTTAATTTATGAGCGAGGCATATATATCCTTCCATTTTGTGTGTGTGTCTTGTTCAATTTCTTTCTTCAATGTATTTTAGTTGTTAGCATACAGGTTCTTTCACCTCTTTGGTTAAATGTACCCCCAGGTATTTTATACTTTTTAAAATTTATTTTATTGATTTCAGAGAGGAAGGAAGAGGGAGACTTAGAAACATCAATGATAAGAGAAAATCATTGATGGTCTCCCTCCTGCATGCCCCCTACTGGGGATCAAGCCCACAACTTGGGCATGTGCCCTTGACAGGAATCGGACCTGGGACCCTTCAGTCCACAGGTTGACACTGTATCCACTGAGCCAAACAAGCTAGGTCTATTTTATACTTTTTGATGCAATTGTTTTATTAAATTCTTCTTCCTGTTAATTGCTACTGCTGTATAGAAATTCAGCTGATTTTTGTATATTGGTTCTGTTTTCTTCCATTTTACTGAAGTCATTTATTAATGCTAATAGTTTCATTTTTGATGGTATATTTAGAATATACCTGGTGCATGAAATTCGTGCACGGGGGGGGGGGGGGATGCGGGTTGTGTCCCTCAGCCCAGACTGCACCCTCTCTAATCTGGGACTGAACTGCTGACTCCCAACCGCTCACCTGCCTGCCTGACTGCCTGATTGCTCCTAAGTGCTTCTGCCTGCCCATCTGATCACCCCCTAACCACTCCCCTGCCAGCCTAATTGACCCTTAACTGCTCCCCTGCTGAGTCCAGTTTGCTAATATTTTTGTTGAAAATCTCCCATCTGTTTATGAAACATATTGGTCTGTAAATTTTTAAAACATATTTTTATCTGCCCTTAGGGTAATGCTGTTTCTATAAAATAGGTTTAGAAGTGTCCTTTTATTTATAATTATTAAAAAATAGTTTATGAAGAATAAGTATTAGTTCTTTGAATGCTGAGTAGAATTCACCTGTGAAGCCCCATGTGTTCTTAAACTTTCATTTATTGGGATGTTTGTGTTTTTTTGTTTGTTTGTTTTCTTAATACTGCTTTAATTTTGTCACTAGTGATACATCTGTCTAGATTTTGTTTCTTCTTGATTCAGTCTTGGAAGATTATATACTTCTAGAAATTTATCCATTTCTTTTAAATTATCAACATATAATTGCTCATATTATTTTTTAACAATTCTTTGCATTTATGTGGTATTAGTTGTAACTTCCCCTCTCTCATTAGTAATTTTATTTATCTAAGATTTCTCCTTCTCTTTTTTCTTAATTAATTTGGCTAAAGGTTTGTCTGATTTCAAAGAACCAGCTCTTAGTTTTATTAATCTTTTCTATTTTTTTCTTTTAATTTTTATTTCTGTTCCAGTCTTAACAATTTCTTTCCTTATGATTACTTTGGGTTTTGTTTGTTCCTCTTTTTCTTGTCCTTGTATGTGAATCATTATACTATTTATTCAGAATTTTAATGTCTCATTATTAAGCCTATACAGCTATGAATTTCCCATGTAGAACTGCTTTGGCCACATCCAAAATTTTGAAAATTTCCATTTTCCTTTTTGTTTGTTTTATTTTAACACCTTGTTTAATTTCCTTTTTGATCCATTGGTTGTTTAGTAATATCTTGTGTGTTTTTTAGTTTTCTCCCTATATTTGATTTCTAAGTTTCATACCATTGTGGTCAGAAAGGATTCTTGATATGATTTATTTTTCTTTTAATTTATTGAGGTTTGTTTTGTGGTCTAATATGTGATCTAGTCTGGCAAACACACTGAAAAAATGTGTATTCAGTAGTGTATAAACAAATATATTATAAATGTTTATTAAGCTGATCTTGTCTAATGTGACATACTAGGTAAAATTTGGAGATGCCAGTAGAAACTCATGTTTAGCTTAATATACGTATATATGTGTCATGATGTGATGCGATGAAAATAGCACTTGTGTGATCTTCTTCCCAATAACATATTATCCCAGTAATCATAAGGGAAAAAATGAGAGAAATCTGAATTAAAGGACATTCTGCAGAACACCTAATCAGTATTCTTTAAAACTATAAGGGTTATCAAAAGTTCAAAAAAAGCTACACATTCTACATGAACCTAAGGAATCTAACTTTAGGAACCACTGGACTGAATTCTGGAACAGAAAACAAATGAGTTAAAATTAAAGAAGTATAAAAGTGTCAGCATTAGTTAATAAAGTATATAATTATTGATTCATTATTTGTGACAAATGCACTAAGGTAATGTTAACAAAGAGAAAACTGGATGAGACACACAGGAGCCCTGTTGTATTCTTGCTTTCTTTTTAAATCTAAAGTGCTTCTAAAATAGAACAATTATTTTCAAATTGCAACTGTAAATTATTGCCTTTGTGATCCTAGAGAAATTGCTTATCTCCTCAGTATTTCAGTTTTTCAACCTGAAAACTGGAGACACTTTTATAATGCTTATGGGATTGCAGTGGAGAACAGTGGAGCACATTTTTTAAATGCTTTTTAAATTCATAATAATGGTGAGTGTTTGGTATTTAAGAAAAAATGTAAAAAGTTCACGCTTTACAGGGAGACTTGACATTAAGAGTTCCTAAATATTTTATTCAAAAAGTGTTCATAAGGGAATATTCCACGTAATACATGCATATCTCTAAGTGTGTGCATGTGTACGTGTATAACTGATATATTCACAGAGGAAAATTATACGTCTCAATATAGGTCTAGTCCTAGTATAAGCATATTTATTTAGAACAATAAGTGACATAATAACAAAATGCAAATATTATAAAATTTTAAAAAATCTTAAGCTGGTTTACAAACATGAGGATATCCTGCTGAAAAATATATAAAACAATGTACTATTTGAAATATTGAAACAACTGGATCTGCTCAAATCTATTTGGAGTTTTTCAGAAACCATAGAAAGACGTAGCATCCCTTAGTTCATGCAGGAGAGCACTTAAGCAGATTTCACAAATAACTTGAAATACAAAAGAGGATTTTGTTATAATTGTTCTTCATGGCCACAAAGACAATATAGGGTTAAAAAAAAAAGGCAAGTCTATGCTAAGAAATTGTTTTTCTTAGCTATATATTATAAAGAAGTGTGAAAGGGAAAAATACTTAATGAGTATATATATTCTATACATGGAAAGAATGGGGTTTTTCCAAGCTAAGACTTGCTCTCTATTTTCTGAGCAAACAAGTCCAGCTTCTTAATTAATCCACAAAAACAGTGGTTTCTAAAGCTTTGAGGTATAAAATATCTCTTAAGTGCTTGTTAGAAATACTCCTTTCCTCTGCCACAGCCATTTGCTCAGTTGGCTGGAGTGTTTTTCAATCCAGCAAAAGGCTGAGGGCTCAATTCTTGATCGGAGCACATACCTGCATTGTGGGTCCATCCTTGGGCAGGCACGTAGGGGAGGCAACTGGTCCACAATCTGCCTCACATTGATATTTATCCCTTGCCCCTTAATCAAATCCATAAATATATCTTTAGGTGAAAATTAAAAGAAAATATTCAGTGGCTCCTATCATCAAAGTTTACAACTTAGTAGGACTTCTTCAGCTCAGAAATCTGCATTTTAATTAAGTTAGGAGATTCCCATGGTTTTCATTCTGACATTCAGTAATAAAAATATAGGCATACACACATATCCTAATATATATATATATATATATATATATATATATATATATATATAGCCATCACAACCCGATGGATGATCAAACAGCAGGCTAGGGAGCTGAGGGAGTGGGAGCTGTGGGCCCGCAGCTGCCTGCGGTGTGGCGGTGGGAGGAGAAAGCTGTGGGTCCCCAACGACCAAAGGAATGGTCCAGCTCTCACGGTGTAGTGGGGCGGGGCCACAGAGGCTGAGGAGCCTCATGGAGTGCGAGGCTGTGAGCATGGAGCTTCCCAGAGTGGCTGAGGCAGAGGAGCATCATGGGGCAGGGACGGTGAATGTGGAGGAGCGAGGTGGGGGTGATGAGTATAGCGCTTCTCAGGGTGATGAGGCAAAGGAGGGTTGCAGCAGTGACTGAGGCCAAGGAGCCTTGTGGGTGGGGGGCTGTTAGCATGGAGCTTCACAGAGTGGCTGAGGTGGAGGAGCGTTGCAGAGTCGGGGAGGTGAGCGTGGAGTGTCGTGGGGCGGTGGAGGTGGGGCAGGGACTGTGAGTGTGGAGCTTCGCAGGGCTGCTGAGACAGAAGAGCACCTCAGGGCATGGGCAGCAGTGAGGCCGATGGGGCAGGGGCTATTAGCATCGAGCTTCGCAGGGTGGTGGAGGAGTGTCGCAGGCCTTGGGCGGCTGAGCCAAGGAGCCTGGCAGGGCGGGGGCTGTGCGTGTAGAGGTTCATAGGGCAGGGGCCGCTGGGTTGCGGACATGGCCCTGATTGCAGCTAGGCCTAGGGATCCTAACTGCATGATTTAATCATGCGCTGGGCCTCTAGTATTAATACAATCCTCAATGAAGCAAAGAAAGTTTAACAAATTCATTTTTACTGAGACTGGCTAAGACTTTTCAGTAGTTACACAAACAGAGATTCTACTAGAGGCCTGGTGCACAAAAATTCATGCATTGTGGGGGTCCCTCAGCCCCGGCTTGTGCCCTCTCAAAGTCTGGGAGCCCTCAGGGGATGTCCAACTGATGGGAGCAGGCCTAAACCACAGTCTGCCTCCCTCTGTGGGAGACAACTGGCAGATTGATTAGGGGAGAGAGCCAGCCAACACGCAGCTGACCCTGCCCACCCTGGTCACTCCTTTGCTGCTACTGATCACCGCTGTCCCCCAATCACTGCCCCCTCCCTCTGCCCACTGGCACGTGCCATGGTTGGCCTCATGATGCCTGCTTGCCGGCACTGCCCCCCACTGACCAGTCGTTCCACCATTCAGTCAATTTTGCATATTATGCTTTTATTATGATTTTATTATATAGGAAGTATTTCCAGACTTGTGACTTTTCGGATAATTAAAAAACTGTCACTCCTATGCAAAATCTCTATATGTAAAAGACCAGTGACCAGAACAGCAGGATGACCAGAATGATCAGAATGAATGGTGGCTATGACATGCACTGTAGCAGCCAACCAGCCTGATCCAGGCCCCTATTGGTCCTGCTCTGGATGGCCCGACCTCCAATTGGCCCCAACATCCAATTGGGGGCATGGCTGGCCACCAACCACCCACAGCCCCTCCCCCCCACTGGCCTGGCCCGATGGACCCCCATCAGAGGTGGGCTGGCTGGACCCCACCCATGTACAAATTCATGCACCAGGCCTGTAGTCAACTTAATATGTAGCAAAACCCAAATAGAGTGAGATAATGCATTATGAGAATTGCTTTCCAGAAAGAATGAGGGAATTCAGTTGTTGAAAGCTTGCAGTATAAACTATATGGCCTATGTGTTAGCTGGCCACAGTACATTTATTATTTCCTTTCCTGTCCTTGTTCAATTCAGAAATAATTTGGTGATTCACTTTTCTCCATGTGCTTTGGGGAAGCTGGCTTTAAACTTTCAAAGAAGGACATAATTGGGACATGTCCCTGGATATATTTATGAGTAAACATGAGAGGAAAACTAGAGCACTTCAGATAGATTGTAATTCTTCTGCTTTGAATGTTGTTTAGAAGCACCCTTCTTCCCACCAAATGGGAATGTGAGAACCAGACACTTCGGTTATAAGTGGTCTAATACCAGAACCCACAAGGAAGCTCACTTTAGGCTGCAGCTGCAGGGGCAGAAGTATACGGAAGGAAAGTGAACAAAACAGAACTTTGAGAAGATTGATGAACCACACAAGTTAATTCTAAAGCTTGTCTTACCTCTGAACTTTCCCAACATCTACTCTCTTTGACATACGACTTTGAAACTCCACTCTTCAAAAGGGTGAGATCTATTTACCTTCTGCTGGTTCTGAATTCAGCCATACTGCTTTCTTTGGCCAATGAGATGTTGACAGCTGTGCCATTGCCCAAGCTTAAAAATATACTTGAATATATATAAGGTTGTATTCTTCTTTCTCCACCATAAAACTGCGACTAAGCTAGCCTGCTGGAGAATAAAACACATAGAGCAGAACCAACTGAACTTATTTATTCTAAGCTGTTCCAGATCATCCACCAGTTAGATGACCCCCAGATATGTGTGAGAGCCCATCAAGAGCAGCACAACTGCCTAAGTGAACTCCACCTGAACCCATATGCAGGGAGAGCCCAGCCAAGACTGAAAACAACCAACCATCAAACAATCAATCACCCAGACTTAAGAATTAAAAGAAAGCAGCAAATTTATAAACTAAACTTTTACTTATATTTTATGCACTGAGTTTTGGGATAGTTGGTGTGCAGGACCATTGTGACGATAGCTAACTATTATATACATTAATACTAAAAGTGAGATTTCGCCGTAATGGAAACCTAATATAAGTGGCATTAATTTGGGGACTAGGTAGTGAAGAAACTCTTATAGCAGTTGATGACTGGCGAGGAAACTGCATAGTGGGGCTGGGAAAACAGTGATGCATGTTACATGGTAGAGAAATACCTGATAGCACTTTTGCCCATGACAACTTAGAAGATAGGAACATGACCAAGGTAACTCGGCTGCCTGGCTCAGTAGTCGAGCATTGAGCCATGAAGCAGGAGGTTGGGATTTGATTCCCAGTCAGGGCACATATCTTGGTTGCAGGCTGGAGCATGCAGGAGGCAGCCAATAAATGATTCTCTTTCATCATCGTTTCTATCTCTCACTCCCTTTCTCTTCCTCTCTCTGAATCTATTAATAAAATTAAAAAACAAAGAAATAACAACAAAAAAACATGATCAAGATATCATATTTTATAGAAGTTATTCCCCAGCAGTATGATGAACATACATCTATCCTTTACTAGCTATGTATGAGATAGATGAGAGAGATGAAATCAGAAAATAAATAATATATTTGCAAATCCGAATTAGAAAAAATACACAAGGGGTCAGAACTTGCCTTGGTGAAAAATAAAACTTCTTAATTTCTGGTTTCTTCAGTGGCAACATAATTTCAAAGTATGATGCCTCCAAGGACCATAGGCAAAATCAAGAGCATGACAGTTATATTCTTGTTAAAATTTGATGGGAAAAGGTGGTGCCTAGTGCTCTCAGGAATCTGAGAGCATTGTTGTGTAGAAGTTTGGCGTCCTTCCAGTAGTAATGAATAAACTAAGAGTGAAAAGAAGTGAAGTATTGACATGAACTTTCTGATTCATTAAAATTGAATAGACAAATTCATAAGAAACACATACAATTTCTGACAGTTTTATCAGGGTGGAGCTGAGGATAAAACACACTGAAAATGCACAAGATGTTATTAAGGTCTCTGGGTCTCAAAGTTATTTTGGCAGAAGTAGGCTGGGGATGCTGTTAAAAGGGCACATTTTCTAATTTCCTCCTTTGAGGTAGTGGGATGTTCCATAGGTAGATACTATAGGCATGGGGGTGAACCACGCCCAGTAGACAGAACCTGGGCCTGACCAGAGAAGTACATGCCAGAATGCGGAGACTGGCTACATTTGCTCAGTGGAATTTCAGAATTGTGATCAATTGCTTCCCTTTATGTCATTGTCTTCCTTTTTTGGAATGGGAATATTCGTCACAATGATCTTATCTCTGCTTAACAACTATTCTAATTACATTTAGTAGGTGTGTGTGCATGTGTTGGGTGAGGTGAATGGAAGCAGCTACTTTGTCTTCTTGTTCATAGATCTCCAAGTGCAGAGGATCAAGGGATCCTGGACTTAGAGTCTGGTGATGTGACTGGATAAGATTTGTGGGGTTCTAGGGTAACAGTGAGCATGAGAGTGTGTACATTCATGATCAGAAGATGGACTAGGGTACATTGATTGCATACTCATTCTTTATGCTTCTCTGCACCCATATATTTGCAGTATGACTTGTAGCTTCTCCCTTCAAGAAGTAGTCTGTGAATCTACCCCTTGTTCCTGAGTTTAGATGCATGGCTTGCTTTCTTGAGCAATGAGATTTTAGCAGTGTTGACTAAAGAGGAAATAGTGAAAACATTAGTATGTTTCTGTTTTTGTTGTTGTTGTTGTTTATTTGTTTGGTTGTTTTTTAATCTTTTGCCTTTTCCATGGGAAGTTGTTTAGACATGCCTACTATAGTATGAGACACTTGGGCACAGACAAGTATTCCCACCTTTTCCGCCACAGGCCTGCTAGAACAGCTAACAGCCAATCAATCTCCAGACTTAGATAAAAGTTAGAATGAGCTTAGATAAAATTTGCAGAGATGTCTCACCATCTGCAACTGACTCCAGAAAAATAAATGAACCCTGCTGAGATGAGCCAACCCACAGGAATGAACAAAATGATTGCTTACTTATTGTTAAACCTAGGAGGTTTAGGGAGGTGTGTTACACAGAATTAATGTGGCAATAGGTACAGGCACATAGACCTTAAGAACTAGGTTGAAAGTAAATACTTGAAAAGTTTGTGTAGAATTGATTTGGGTATGGAAATATTCTCCAATTGAGAGCATGGTGAGTACTTTAATTTTCCTGGCTCTGACATATATAATGGTATTTGCATGTTCTCATACATATACATCTACTTGTTCCTTTATTTTTTAATTTAGGACTTTCTTAGTTTCTTTAAGGATGCATGATGCTTCTGCCGTGTTCTTCTTATTAGTACATATCATTGTGGTAGGCTGATGATATAAGTCAACGATATGCTTGTGAGTTAATCTCAAGAACCTGAGAATGCTACCTTATTTGGAAAAAGGATCTTAGCAGATGTGAATAAATTAAGGATATCAAGATAGGGAGAGTGTTTGGGGATTCCTGGATGGATCTATAAAGTCATAAAAAATGTCATTATAAAAGAGAAGTAGAGGAAGATTATACTGTCCAGAGAGGAGAAGGCAACGAGAAGACAGAAGTAAAGATTCTTGTTATACAGCCCTGAGCCAAGGATTTCCAAGGAGTCTGACAGCTACTAGAAATAAAAGAGTCAAAGGATGGCTTTTGTATATTTAACCTATACGCTGTCCAGGTATCGCAGTATTGCCAGCACCTTGATTGGAACTTCTGACTTCCAGGAATGTGAAAGAATAAACTTCTGTTTCTTTAAACCACTAAGTTTGTGGTAAATATGATAGCAGCCACCAGAAACCAATTTATCATAATTAAAACAGGTATCTCATTGCAGCAGTTTATTTTTATCT
>PVJC01007567.1:24387-51086 GCA_004026665.1 Murina feae
AAGGGGTTCCCAGATTGGAAAGGTTGCAGGTTGGTCTGAAGGACACCACGCCCACCCCCACTCCCACTCCATGCATGAATTTTGTGCATCAGGCCCCTAATATACTTATAAAAGCCTAATATTCACATTTTCCCCACAGGAGTTCAACTGGGAGACCGATCACTTGCTATGATATTCTCCAACCACCAGAGGGTGGTGTTGAACAAAGGAAATATCCAGACAGCAGCCAATAGCTGGCAACTGGGGAAGAGAAGCCCCAAACAGCCCTGATCGCTGGTCAGACCTAGGGGCCCTACCCATTCATGAATTTCATTCACTGGGCCTCTAGTTTAAGGTGACCAGACATCCTGCTTTTGGCGGGACAGTCCCGATTTTTAACAATTTGTCCCGCGTCCCACGGCATTTTAAAAAAGTCCCAATTACTCTTTGTAATATTTAATTTTAAGTAATAATAAAATAAATAAAGAAAAAGAAAGACCCCCCCTTCCCCCGTCAATGGTGTACTGCTTTAAATCGGGTCACTTTACTCTAGTTTTAATACATTCCTGGATCTGATTTGCTACTATTTTGTTGAGGATTTTAGTATCTATGTTCATCTAGGATATTGGCCTATAATTGTCTTTCTTTGTAGCATCTTTATCTGGTTTTGGAAATAGGATAATTCTTGTCCTATAAAATGAACTTGGAAATGTCACTTCCTCTTGCATTTTTTTGAATATTTTGAGGAAGAATAGGTGTTAGTTCTTTGAATGTTTGCTTGGTTGCCCCGAAGACGGAGGAAGCCAAGCTTCCCACCTGCTCTGGCCGGCTGTGGCCTCTGCTCAAGGCGACAAAGTGTCAATTATAGAATATAAATAAATTTCAGATACCTGCTTCCACCCAGCCTCACTGGGAGCTTGGGTCCCTGGGAGCCATGGCCAGTCTGGAAACAGCATCAGCCCCACACCCAGACTAGACAGGCACCCCAGCAGGACCCCCAGATCCTGAAAAGGGATGTGGCCAGCCTGCAAACAGCCATCAGCCCCACACCCAGATTGGACAGGCACACCAGTGG
Source organism: Murina feae (assembly GCA_004026665.1). Classification (NCBI taxonomy): domain Eukaryota; kingdom Metazoa; phylum Chordata; class Mammalia; order Chiroptera; family Vespertilionidae; genus Murina; species Murina feae. Next base: position 25,442 of record PVJC01007567.1, read on the forward strand.
GGACTTCCACCCTGAAGGGGATGTGGCCAGGCTGAAAATGGCCTTCAACCCCTCACCTAAGCTGGCCAGGCACTCCAGCGGGACCCCCACCCTGATCCAGGACATCCTTCAGGGCAAACTAGCCACCCTCCACCCTCTGTCCTATATAATAAAAGGGTAATATGCAACTGGACCCTAACAGCAGAACGACTGGGAATGACTGGTTACTATGACACACACTGACTACAAGGGGCAGACGCTCAATGCGGGAGCTGCCCCCTGGTGGCCAGTGCACTCTCACAGGAGGAGCTCTGCTCAGCCACAAGCCAGCCTGATGGCTGCCAACACAGCAGTGGCGGTGGGAGCTCTCCTGTCTCCTCAGCAATACTAAGGATGTCCTACTTCAGCTTAAGCCTGCTCCCCGCTGGCAAGTGGATATCCCCTAAGGGCTCCCGGGCTGCCAGCGGTATGTCTGATTGCCAGCTTAGGCCCAATCCCCTGGCAACAGGTGGACATCCTCTGAGGGGTCCCAGACTGAGAGAGGGCACTGACCAGGCTGAGGGAACCCCCCAAGTGCACAAATTTTTGTGCACCAGGCCTCTAATCCTATAAATATTTTCAAAGAATCAGCTCTTGATTTCATTCATTTTTTTAAGTATCTATGTCATTTATTTTTGCTCTAATACTTATTATTACTTTCCTTCAACTTACTCTGGGTTTTTCTTACTGTTCTCTTTCTAATTCTTTATGTTGTTGGGTTAAATAATTTATTAATAATTTTCTTGTTTTTTGAAGTAAGTCTGTAATGCTATGAACTTCCCTCTCAGGACTGCTTTTGCTGTGTCCCAGAGATTTTGGGTTATTGTGTGTTCATTCTCATTTGTTTACAGAAAGTTTTTTTATTTCTTTCTTGACCTCATTGTTAACCCATTCATTGTCTAATAACATGCTGTTTAGCCTCCATGTGTTTGGATATTTTTGACAATTTTTTCTCCATTTGTTGAATGATTTTATTCCATTGTTATCTGAGAAGGTACTTGATAAGATTTCAATCTTCTTGAACTTGTGGAGACTTTTTTGTGTCATAAAATGTGGTATATCTTTGAGATGACCCCTGTGAACTTAAGAAGAATGCATATTCTGCAGCTTTGTGGTGAAATGTCCTATAAATGTCAATTAAATCCACCTGATCCAGTGTGTCATTTAGAGTCACTGTTTCCTTGTTAATTTTTTGTCTCCAAGGTCTATGCAGTTAAGTCAGTAGAGTCTTAAAGTACACTACTATGACTGTATTGCTGTTGCTTTTGCCCTTAAAGTCCTCCAGAAGTATGTTATATATTTAGTTGCTCCTATATTGGGTGCATATATGTTTACCAGGGCTATATCCTCTTCTTGTATTGATCCCTTTAGTACTCTGTAGTAACCTTTGTTGCCTCTTGTGATAGCTATCATTTTGAAGTCTATTTTATCAGCTATGTGCACTAAAGTCTTCTTTCCATAGGCCAGACCTCAGCTTTTTTATCATTTGCATTAACATGGTAATTTTTTCCATCCCTTCTCCCTCATTCTTTGTGAATCTTTTATTCTGAAGTTGGTCTCTTGTAGGCAGTATATAATTGGGGCATGTTCTTGTATCCATTCAGTTACCCCATGTCTTTTGATTGGAGGATTTAATACATTTACATTTAAGCTTATTATTGACTAAGGGCCCAGTGTACAAAAATTTTTGCACTCAGGGGATGGCGGTCCCTCAGCCTGGCCTGTGCTCTCTTGCACTCTGGGACACCTCGGGGGAGATGTCCACCTGCTGGCATGCCTGGCCAGCCTGAGTGAGGGGCTGAGGGCCATTTTCAGGCTGCCCACAGCCCCTTCAGGATTCGTGCACTGGGGGGTGGGAGGGCTGGTGAGTGTAGGCCTGGACGTTTCCCACCCAAGGGCCCACAATCGCACATGCTTGGTGGGCCTCCACCACTGAGGGGACACACCTGGTGCAGAGCTGGATGGCAAGCCATGGGTGGACGCTCGTGTAGGATCCCTTGGTGGGGCCCTGCTGCTGAGTGAACACATCTGGGGTGGAGCTGGGCAGCAGACTGGCTTCAGATTCTCCGCACTATGCAGCAGATGCTCCCACACACCCTGTGGAGGCCCCTGGGGGGTAGATGAAGGTAGTGGACCCTGGACGGGTGCTCCTGCATGCCCCCGAGGAGGCTCCCAGGGCAGAGCTAGGCAGCAGACCCAGGACAGACATTCCTGGACACCCCGCAGAGGCCCCCAGGGCAGAGCCAGGCAGCTGACCCAGGATGGGCACTTCTGGACGCCCCAAGGAGGCCCCCAGGGGGCAAAGCCAGGCAGTAGACCCAGGATGGCTGCTCCTGCAAGCCCCGTCGTGGACCCGCTCTCTTTCATGCCTGGTGGAGGCTCCTGGGGGCGGAGCCAGGAAGTGAACCCAGGACAGGTGCTCCTGGGTGCCCTGAGGAGGCCCCAGGCTGCCCCCCCCTCCATAGTTAAGCTGACACACCTGGCACAACTATGCCGGCCACGGAGGCTCCCAGTGCAGAGCTGCCCTGCTAGCTTCCATCTTGGCTGGGTTAATTTGCATACAGCTGCTCTGATTGGCTGGGAGGCATGGCTTGGCTGGTGGGCGTGGCTGTGAGCAGAGGCTCAGCCAGCCTAGGCAGGCAGTTCCAACAGAAGCCTCTGGTTTGCTCTAGCTCCATGGCTGCCGGCCTCCATCTTGGCTGGGCTAATTTGCATACAGCCACTCTGGTTGGCGGGGAGGCGTGGCTTTGCTGGTGGGTGTGGCTTAGGTGTCTCGTGTAATGGTCAATTTGCATATTACTCTTTTATTATGTTAGACTAGGGGCCCAGTGCACGAAATTTGTGCACGGGGGAGGGTGGGGTCCCTCAGCCCAGCCTGCCCCCTCTCATAGTCTGGAACCCCTCAGTGGATGTCCTATGATAGCCCCAGTCTTACAGGCACCTTTTGTGTGTGTGTGTGTGTGTGTGTGTGTGGCCACAGGGGACCTGCCCCCTGCTACATCTGAGGCTCAGAGCAGTCCTCCTGTGTGTGTCTACCTGCTGGGGGCCTGCCCCCAGGCTTGGAGCAGGCACCCCCTCTATGTTGATCTCTCAGACTCTTGCCCTCCCCTGGATGTTGTTCTCTTTTTTGAGCTGTGGCCAGGGCTGGGTGCTGCCTGCCTCCCAAGCTTGCCTACTGCCCATCTTCCTCCAGCCACCAGAAAGCAGGGAAAACCCCACCTTGTGGTCAAGCCAGCCTTTTCCTGCTCCCTGATCCCTGAAGGGACCTGGGGAGATGCCAAGCAGGCCCACAGCCCCCAAGAGCTTGCTTTCCCACTCCCCAGTGCCTCACAAAGGGCCTGGGGAGCCGCCAAGCAGGTCGACAACTCTTTCCCACTCACCAGTCCCCTGCTGCCTTCCTTTCCCACTCCCCGGTGTTGCCAAGGGGTCTGGGGAGCTGCCAAGCAGGACCCCAGCCACTTCAGCCTTGCTTTCCTGCTCCCCAGTGCCCTGCAAAGGTCCTGGTCAGCTGCCAAGCAGGCCAAGATGCCCCCGCTACCTCTTTCCCACTCACCAGTACCCTGCTGCCTTGCTTTCCTGCTCCCCGGTGCCCTGCAAGGGGCCTGGGCAGCTGCCAAGCAGGCTGAGACCCCCCGCTGCCACTTTCCTGCTCCCCAGTGCCCTGCAAGGAGCCTGGGCAGCCATCAAGGAGGCTGAGAACCCTTGCCGCCTCTTTCCCACTCCCCAATGCCCGTTGAAGGGCCTGGGCAGCCGGCAAGCAGGCCGAGAACCCCCACCGCCTCTTTCCCGCTCCCTGGTGCCCCTCAAAGGGCCTGGACAGCTACCAAGCAGGCTGCCAACCCTGCCGCCTCTTTCCTACTCATGGATCCTCGGCCCTGAGCTGTTCCGCCCTGCAGCCGCTCTGTGCACTCGGGAGGTCCTGCAGCCTGGCCTGTGCCCTCTCACAGTCTGGGACCCCTCTGGGGATGTCCACCTGCTGGCATGCCTGACCAGCCTGGGTGATGGGCTGATGACTGCCCACAGCTCCCATTGACCCAATGTCCCAGCTTGGCTGGCTGGAAGCAGGTTTCTGGGGTTTATTTATTTTCTATAATTGATGCTGTTCCTTTAAGCCGGCCTAATGAATCCCCCTCTCTGCTTCACCTCACCATGTCTACAATGAGACAATGTTACTCTTAGGCCTGCTGTTTCCTTCAGCTCCCGAGGATTCTATGATTGTTATATTTTTGCAAACGTGTGTTTCGCTAGAGCCAGTTTAAGCGGAGCAGGCGCAGTTTCACTTTCGCTCTTGCTGCAATGGAAGCTGCCGTTTACTCAGGTCTGTGAGTGGCAGCCTCCATGTTGGCTGGGCTAATTTGCATACAGCCACTCTGATTGGCTGGTGGGCATGGCTTACCCCATCCCGGAGAAATGGTTAATTTCAATATTACGCTTTTATTAGTTAAGATAAGTACTTATGTTGCCATTTTAAATCATGCTGCCTGTGTTTCTCTCTCTCTCTGTTTCTTCCTCTCATTATAGCAGCCCCATTAGCATTTCTTGCAGTTTTGGTTTGGTGGTGGTCCTTTTTTTTCTGGGAAGCTTGTTATTTCACCATCTCTTTTGAATGATAGCCTTGCTGGATATAATAATCTTGCTTTCAGCTTTCAGATCACTCCTTTTCATTACCTTGAGTGCTTCATGCCATCCCCTTCTGGCCTGTAGAGCTTCTGATGAAAAATCAGCTGACAGTCTTACTGGACATAGGCCTGTTTGTGTTCTTTCTTGGGACACTCTGTGCCTCCTGAACTTGTATGACTTTACTTCACAAGGTTAAGGAAGTTTTCTGCCATTATTTCTTCAAATATGTTCTCTATCCTTTACTCACTTTTTTTCCTTTCTTTGCACTACTGTCGTGTGAATATTGAATATTGTTATGTTCCATATATTTCATGTTGTCCCACAGCTTCCTTTAGCTATCTCCCTATTTTTTAATTGTTTATTTTTTTTTGTTCCTCATTGAGTGATTTTTTATGCCCTGTGTTCTAATTCCCTGATCTGAACCTCAGCTTTTCCAAATCTGCTGTGTATTCCATCCGCTATGTTTTCTATTAGTGCTATGTCATTCTTTACAGTTACTATGTCTTTACTCATGCTGTTGAACATCTTTGCCATCATTATTTTGAATTATATTATCTGATAATTTTCTTATCTCCATTTCAGTTAGCTCTTCTTCTAAGGAATTATTTTGTTCTTTTATTTAGGGCTTGGTTCTGTCTCTTCATTTTGGCTGCCTACTTGGGTTTGTGGCTATGTCTTAAGTAGATCTTCTATGCCACCAAATTTCTAGTGCAGGACAGTTTTATATGCTGTTTCTGACTGGCCCTGAATATCATGTTTTTAGCTATCAGCAATCCACAGCTTGTTGCTCCCTTTGCTGGTGCTTGGTGCCTTTGAAAGGGACCAAAATGTGCAGCAAGATATGATTTTCCTGGCCTAAGCCCCAAATTTGATCAGGCAAAGACTTAAAGCTTCCAGAGACAAAGCCTGCAGTGGAATTGTATTAAGTCCTGATTAGCCTCAGTCTATGGACCACATATGGGTGAGTGGTTTACCAACACGGTGGGGAAACTACTTCTCAGTCTCTTGATGGGCCTTGGAAATTTCACAGGGTGGGGAAAGGGGTTTTCCAATTGGGTGGAAAACTGTCTTCCCCCAGGCAAAAACCTCCTAGATAGCAAAGATCCACCAGAGAAGGATGTTCTGCACAGTGTGAGAGAATGACTCAGCACAGAAAACGTAGGGGTCTGCCTTCTTAGCTCTAACCCCAAAATCTCAAAACCTGGCTTCTGCTCACACAGATTCAGTCCACTCTGCCTTCCTTTTGCTGGAGCCAAGAGGAGTGTACATGAAATTTTGTGTGTTGGCCCTTTAAGAGGGTGACTGCATTTCCAACATTCTCTTGTTGGCAGACAGAAACTCTACTGTTCTTCACATCCAGATGCTTTGTGGGCTCCTTTCTCAGTTCTTGTGGGGGACCAACTTGGGATTTAGACTACAGAGTTCTCATTGGGAACCTCTCACAGACGAAGTATCCTTTCAGAACTTCAACTACTGCTTGCAGGAGTTCGGCCAGCCCTTTTGCACCTCCACAATTCCTGCCAATCTCTATGTGTACTCCTTTCCATCCTTGGTTATCAGATTCTCTCCAGCAAGTCTTCAGTTTATTATTCAGGATGTTTTTTTCTGTATTTTAGTTGCATTTCCAGTTTAGTCCTAGAACATTCAATGTAGTGTCCAATGTAGAGTCAATCCCTCTGAGCTCCAGCACCCAGTGCTGGCATTGGGTGAACCAGGGTCCTACACAGAGGCATCAGGGCAGGAGCTTGGGGAAGTGGGGCTTTCTCCCAGATGGAGGTGCTCACAGGGGGCATTGTTCTAGTGCTCAAACCTCCCTCATGGCAAAGCTGACTAGGTAGTGATTAACTAACCTATATAATAAAAGCCTAGGTGACATCACACATGACATCATTACAAAATGGCCACCAAAAGATGGCCACTCTCATGTCATCACAAGATGGATGCCACAAGATGGCTGTCACAAGATGGCCAGCAGGGGAGGGAAGTTGTGGATTCAGGCCAGCAGGGAAGGGCACTTGGGGGTGAACAGGCCAGTAGGGGAGGGCAGTTAAGAGCAACCAGGCTGGCAGGGGAGGGCAGTTGGGGATGATCAGGCTGACAGGGGAGCTGTTAGGTATCAATCAGGCTGTCAGGGGAGTGGTTAGAAGGCAATCAGGCTGGCAGACATAAGTGGCTAGGGTAAATCAGGCAATCAGGCAGATAGGTGAGTGGTTAGGAGTCAGCAGTCCTGGATTGTGAGAGGGATGTCTGACTGCTGGTTTAGGCCTGATCCCTGTCAGACATCCCCCAACAAATTTCAGATTGTAGAGGGTGCAAGGCAGGCTGAGGAGCACCCTCTTGTGCATAAATTTCATGCACCAGGCTTCTGGTCTATAATAATAAAAGTGTAACATGCTAATTAAATCAGACATCTTTCTGGACAACCTTCTGGATGATGCCAGGGCTGTGAGGGAAGCTTGGGTCTTGGGTGTCTGCTGTTGGTAGCAGGGATGACTGGGTACTGGGTGCCAAAGGGAAGCTGGTGTTGGTTGCAGGAGGAAGAAAGGTCTATTTTTGCATGATTTTCATGCATTGGGCCTCTAGTTTAGCATAATTGCTCTCACAAATTTCTATACATATACTGTATTTTCCTTGTTAAAATTTTTGTCTATATTGCTAAACAATAAGTAAAGCGAGCTGTGTCACAGAACAATAATCAAATATTAACTCAAGATATTGATGTATATGTTGTTTATTATTTATTTATTAGAGTCATAAAAAATTATCTCAACTTACTCATTTTACTTTAAAGAAGTGTCATTTTACATTAGGTCCCTCAACAAAAATAATATATGGATTAGTATTATTTTATATATTCATTTATAGAGGCCTGGTGCACAAAAATTTGTGCACTCCAAGGGGTCCCTCAGCCCATCTTGTGCCCTCTCACAGTCTAGAACCCTTCAGGAGATGTCCACTTGCCAGCGGGGAGCAGGCCTAAGCTGCAGTCAGACATCCTTAGCGCTGCTGAGGAGGCAGGAGAGGCTCCCACCACCACTGCTGCACTGGCAGTCATCAGCCTAGCTTGTAGTTGAGCAAAGCTCCCCCTGTAGGAGGGCACTGACACCAAGGAGCAGCTCCTGCATTGAGCATCAGTCCCCTGGTGGTCAGTGTGTGTCATAGTGACCAGTCATTCCCGGTTGTTCTGCTGTTAGGGTCAATTCATATTACCCTTTTACTATATAGGATTATATAGGATAGAGGCCTGGTGCATAGGTGGGGATGGCTCTTTTGCCCTGAAAGGTGTCCTGGATCAGGGTGGGGGTCCTGTTGGAGTGCCTGGACAGCCTTGGTGAGTGGCTGATGGCTGGCTGCAGGCTGGCCACAGCCCTTCAGGGTGGGAGGTCCCTGCTGGTGTGCCTGGACAGCCTGGGTGAGGTACTTATGGCTGTTTGCAGGCTGGTCAATGCCCCCAGAGATCCAAGCTCCCAGCAAGGCTGGCTGGAAGCCAGTATCTGGGATTTATTTATCTTCTATAATTGAAACTCTATTGCCTTGAGTAGAGGCCACAGCCAGCTAGAGCAGGTGGGAAGCTTGGCTTCCTCCGTCTTTGAGGCAACCAAGCCTCCTGCTTGCTCCAGGTCTGTGGCTGCCTGCCACCATCTTGGTTGGGTTAATTTGCATATGGTTGTTCTGATTGGCTGGTGGGTATGTCTTGGGGTATAACATAGGTGCAGTTAATTTGCATGTTTCTCTTTTATCAGATTAGATTATTCAACAAATGTCCTCAATAAATTGCAGATACCAAAATAAATGACAGATTCACTGCATCAAAGAGACTATAGCCTTGCAGAGGAAACAAAATTAAATAGACAAAACAGGTTACATTTATAATATTACTAGAAGCCCGGTGCATGAAAATTCATGCATTTGAGAGGGGGGTCCCTCAGCCCAGTCTACTCTTTCTCATAGTCCAGGAACCCTCAGGAGCGGGAAGTGACCTGACAATCAGGGGAAGGTGACACCCCATCACACCTCAGCTGCTACCACTGCTGGCAGTGAAAGCCTCAGCCAGCCCTGGTTACCTGAGCCTTGGACAGCACTGGGTGTCTGGGAAGCTGCCATCTGGGGCTTGCCTGTGCCTCAGGCTGACCCTGGGCATATAGGAGGCTGAGGGGTCTGGGGGACTCTAGAGGCAGTCATGCACCTGCTGCCCCAGTGAGGCTGAGGGGACTGGGCACTGCCATCTTGTGGTTGTGGGCACCGTCATCTTTGAGGGAGTGGCATTTAATTAACATATTCACTCTTCATTTTCTGTAGGTGATGCCATCTTTGAAAGCAGGGCAGTCAATTAGCATATTCCCTCCTTATTGGCTGTGCATGCTGCCATCTTTGCTATGGCATGTGGGTCAATTAGCATACCCCCTCTTTATTAGAGAGGATAAATCTAATCTAATAAAAGAGTAATATTGAAATTGACCATTTCTACAGGATGCCTAAGCCACGCCCACTAGTCAATCAGAACGGCTGTATGCAAATTAACCAAGCCAAGATGGAAGCCAGCAGTCATGGATCTAAACAGAGGCTTCCGTTGCAGCAGGAGTAAACTGTCTGCCGGATGGCTGGCTGGGTCTCTCTGTGCTCCAGGCAACATTGTTACAATTATAGAAGCCTCGAAGCTAAAGCAAACAGCAGGCTTCCGTTGCACCAGTGATAGAGGAAACTGCCTGCCTAGAGTCTACTAAGGCAACATTCTTTCAATTATAGAAGCCACAGAGCTGAAGTCAACAGGAGGCTTCGTTACCTGCCTAGGCCTTGGCTTAAAGGAACAGTATCAATTATAGAAGTTAAATAAACCCCAGAAACCTGCTTCCAGCCAGCCTTGCTGGGACATTGGGTCAATGGGAGCTATGGGCAGACTGAAGGCCTGAAAATATCCCTCAACCCATCACCCATGCTGACCACACCCCAATGGGGTGAGGGTTCCCACTGGGGGGCTTGGCCAGCCTGCAAACAGCCATCAGCCTGTCGCCCAGGCTAGCCAGGTACCTCAGTAGGGACCTGAACCCTGAAGAGACTGTGGTGAGCCTGAAAACAGCCATCAGCCTCTCACCCAGGCTGCCCAGGTACCCCAGTAGGGACCCAAAACCTGAAGGGGCTGTGGGCAGCCTGAAAATGGCCCTCACCTCATCACCCAAGCTGGCTACACCCCAATGGGGTGAGGGTCCACACTTGGGGGCTTGGCCAACCTGCAAACAGCCATCAGTCCCTCACCCAGGCTTACCAGGCATGCCAGCAAGTGGACATCCCCAGAGGGGTCCCAGACTGTGAGAGGGCCAGACCGGGATGAGGGACCTCCCGAATGCACAAATTTTTGTGCATGAGGCCCCTAGTGTTATTATAAACTATTCATACAAACTCTCTGTTCTGTTTTTTGTAGTTTTTTAGACCAGATCTAGGAAATTTGTTGATTACATGGATATTTTTTTTGAAAAAACTTTGTTCCTGGAGAATATGGTTCCAAATAATTATTTAAATACCATTTTTTCTTCTTTTTATCTCTTCTTTGCATGAAAGTATATCATTGAACACTTATGGAAGTGAAACTTTCATTGAATTAGGGATATCAAGTGAAATAAAGGCATAAAATGGAAGCTACTACTGAAAAATCCTTTATAATAAAAGTGTAGTATGCAAATTCCTCTCAAGTTCTTCAGGAAGTTTGACCAGGGGGTGGGCTGACTGAGGGAAGAGAGGGAGGCCCCAGCCAGTGATGGCAGTGCATTTCCTATTGACTGCCAGTTACTAGGACCTCTTTCACAGGAACTCCTGGAAGAGGTTCAGGAAAACTGTAGTTGGTGAGTCAATCCATGTTAAAGAATCAATATCAGATTCTTTGGAAAAACACTTATCAAAATAAAAATTATTGTTTCTGAAAGTTATAGCTCACATAAGAAAAATTAAGTGCAATAAAATGCTAAACAATTGTAAAAATATTAATAACCTGGTATGACTAAGTGCTTTTTTAAAAAATATATATTTTATTGATTTTTACAGAAAAGAAAAGGAGAGGGATAGAGAGTTAGAAACAATAATCAGCTGCTTCCTGCGCACTCCCTACTTGGTATGTGCCCACAACCAAAGTATATGTCCTTGACTGGAATTGAACCTGGGAGCCTTCAGTCCGCAGGCTGATGCTCTATCCACTGAGCCAAACCTGTTAGGGCTGACTAAGTGCTTTTATATCACAGATTGAATTTAAAAACAGTATGTTGAAATTTAAAAAAAACTTAAATATAATCTAACTTTGCAGAAGATCGTGCGTACATTTATAGTGATTACATTAGAGAAGGGAGAGGCAGAAAGAATAAATATTTTGTTTTGAAAATGCAAATACTCTTCAAGTATTTAATGTGTTCATGACATTACACATAAAATCAAACTAATATATGTCAGATTAAAAAATGATGCGAAAGCATCAGCTGCCAGCACCAGCCTTTTCCCTTCGTAGGACAGATTCCACATCTGTGGCCTGAGCCCAAAGGATTGAAGACAAACTCCAAATGCTGATCAGTCATTTTCCAAATGATTAGAAATGCACCGTTTCCCACTGGGTTGCACACACTGTTTTCCTGGTTTCTCCCTCAAGTGATGCTCTCTGGGAGCACGATGTAGTTAAGACTTAACCCATCCCTCTTAACAACATGTCTTGCTTCTGCAGTACAAGCGGCCAAGGACTGGGTCTTAGTCCTTTCAGTCTGGGTAACATAAGCAACAGGAATTAATGCTCATGGCTCTGGAGGCTGCAAAGATCACGATCATGGTGCCACATAGCTGTTTTCTGGGGAGGTCGCTCTTCCTGATCCACAGCTAACAACTTCTTTCTGAGTTCTCACTTGGTAGAGGCGGTCAAGAATCACTGGAGCCTCCTACATAAGAACACTGCTTATGAGGACACTGCTCATTCTGTTTATGAGGAATCTATCTTCATCTTACACTAATAGCCCAAAGACCCTAGTAGAGTCATCTTTGGGGGTAAGGAACTACATATAAATTTTGAGAGAATACAAAATTTAGACCATAGCAACTGAAAAACACACAGACGAAATAAAGGCACAAAATAGAAGCTACTAGTGAAAAATCCTATATAATAAAAGTGTAGTATGCAAATTCCTCTCAACCAGGGGGTGGGTTGACTGAGGGAAGCGAGGGAGGCCCCAGCCAGTGATGGCAGCAGGTGGCTGAGGGAAAGGAGGGAGGACCAAACTGGCAGTCATCAGTCACTAGGGACCCTAACCAGTGCATGGATTTTGTGCACTGGGCCTCTAGTTATTAATATTTCCCAATTTTATTAAGGTTAGGCTTTGATAAATGCGTATGTTCTGCTGATATGTTCTAGCCAAATATGTAAAAGTATCATGTAAAAATGTCAGTTAAAAATGAAAAAGTTCTGTAATGTGAAATTGACCTCCAAAGACATACTTCTTTAAATTAAAAAGAAAAGCTTCCAGAATATTGTATTCAAAGCAATGTGTTTTATGGAAAACTAGAGATACAGCATGATTCACTTTATACCTTTAGAGACTTTCAAAGTCCTAGTAAATATTTTACTGACCATTTTATGTTTTTAGTAAATGAAGTGCATAAGGTACCAGAAAACTAGAAAAAAACTGTTATTCTATTTCAATTTTATAACTCCTCTCCCATTAGTGGTTATAAGAGTTTATCTATAATTTGTAATGATACAGTACATCAATTCTAATAGAATGTATTACAATATTCAAAATTCTCAAAGCACAGAGTAATAAAATGCCTTGCACTATACATATAATTTTAAAATTTAAAATTTAAACAGGATTATCTAATTTAATAAAAGAGTAATATGCAAATTGACAATCACCCTGAGACACGTAAGCCATGCCAACCAGCCAAGCCACACTTCCCAGCCAATCAGAGCAGCTGTATGCAAATTAACCCAGCCAAGATGGAGGCCAGAAGCCAAGGAGCTAGAGCAAACCAGAGGCTTCCATGGCAACTGCCTGCCTAGGTTGGCTGAGCCTCTGGTCATGGTAACAATGTTTCAATTATAGAAGCTACAGAGCTGAAACAAACAGCAGGCTTCATTACCTGCCTTGGCCTTGGCTTAAAGCAACAGTGTTTCAATTATAGAAGATAAATAAACCCCAGAAACCTGATGCCAGCTAGCCTCACTGGGCTGGGACGTTGGGTCAATGGGAGCTGTGGGCAGCCTGAAAACGGCCCTCGGCTCCTCACCCAGGCTGGCCAGGCACCCCAGTAGGAACCCAAAACCTGAAGAGACTGCATTCATCCTGAAAATGGCCCTCAGCCCCTCACCAAGTCTGGTCACACTCCAATGGGGTGAGGGTTCACACTGGGGGGCTTGGCCAGCCTGAAAACAGCCATCAGCCCCTCACCCAGGCTGGCCAGGCATGCCAGCAGGTGGACATCCCCCAAGGGGTCCCAGACTGTGAGAGGGCACAGGCCAGGCTGAGGGACCCCCCGAGTGCATAAATTTTTGTGCACCAGGCCCCTAGTATACATAATAGAAATAAACCTCTTAAAATCCTCATACTTGGTCATTGACAAGTGAAAAAAAATTTATATTGTCTGTAGTTTGGGATTTCATAGTTAAGTTTAATATTAAAATTGAAATATGTTATTGATACAATAGCTGAATCAACATGATTACAAGAAGTTCTGGTAAAATACTATCCCAGAACATAAATGCAATTTACATGCATAAACTAAATGACTTACACAGCACATTATCTTTTGGGAAATGGTCTATTTTATCAAATTTTTGAACAAGTCATTATATAATTAGTTAATGTCTCAAAAATAAGATTCTTGACTATTGATATTATAATTTTCTATTTGTATGTCTCTGTAGTACTATGAAATAATAATATTTTTCTAATGGAAAATGTACTATAGAAATGTCAGCAAGGAATAGGGGAAAAGGGAAAAAAGTGTCCCATTGTGCAGAAAGAAAAACTCCAGGCAAGGAGAAAAAGAAATGTAATATTCTTAGCACTGGAGTTCATGGAGTTCTGTAGGCACTTTGTTGGTATGTTGGGTATAAAAACATCATAGGTAATTAAACAAAAAAAATTTTAAAAAATAAAATAAAATAAAAATAGCAAAGGTAAAGGAGAGTGATTTTCAACATTTTTTTCTATATTTATATCCACCATGTTTTTGTTTTTGTTTTTCCTTTTTTTTATGATAAATCTGTCATTCCAAATGGTCTTGTTTAGATTCACAGATAGTCATAACTTAACCATCATGTCTTGCTGAATAAAGCAAGTCAGGGCTAGATAATTAATTCTAAAATAATAAATGTTATACATGGTTTTTTCCACCAAATTACTGTCTACATTCCAACTTTGACAAGGGTCAGCTTTATAACATACCTCTCTTCTAAATGTTTTATTTATGTTAATATCAGACAATGAAGGCAAATCATATTATCTGTAGCTAATGACTATGGACCTTGAATATCAGGTCCTCAAATAATGTCATTTTGTTCAGCATCTCTTCATTAATATATTAATAAGATGCCACACAAGCTTAACTTTTGTTTATGTCAACTAGCCTATGGTAAAACTGGCTTTGGCCAACACCATTTTGCTTAGAGTCACAGAATCTATAAATGACATTAAGTAAAGGCTTACTGTACAATTATTCAACAACTAGAGGCCCAGTGCATGCAATTTGTACATGGGGAAGGTGTCCCTCAGCTCAGCCTGCACTCTCTCCAATCTAGGACCCCTCAAGAGATGTCTTACTGCCCATTTAGGCCCAATCCCACAGGCCTAAATGGGTGATCAGACATCCTTCTCACAATCCAGGACTGCTGGCTCCCAACTGCTTGCCTGCCTGCTTGCCTGCCTGATCACCCCCTAACCACTCCCCTGTCAGCCTGATCAATGCCTAACTGCTCCCCTGCCAGTCCAGTTGCCTCTAACTGCCCTCCCCTGCCAGCCTTGTCAAGCCCAACAGTCCTCCCCTGCAGGCCTCATCTCCAACAACTGCCCTCCCCTGCTGGCCATCTTGTGGTAGCCATCTTGTATCCACATGGGGGTGACCATCTTTGACCTCATGGGGGCGGTCATCTTCTGTGTTGGAGTGATGATCAATTTGCATATTACTCTTTATTATATAGCTTCTCTATGTATGAGTGATGTCCTCTTAACATAGTGCATATATGTACTTTAGAAGATTTCATTAGTTTTAATTAAAATAATGTATATAAAACACATTGCCCAGGATGTGAGCATCATGGTGGTGTGAGAGGTCCTCTTGGGTTCTTCTCTTCAAGTTGCCACAAATCAAATAAGTATAAGTCAACAAAAGATTTCCTGCTCAACAAATAAACACATCTGAGAGATCTGCCCTTTGAGTCATCTAAATATGGGCATAAGGAAAAAGCAGGAGAGGCAGGACAGAGAAAAGTACACAGAAGGCAGCCTCAGATGCAGTGTGCTGCTCAGCCTGGCCTCAGCTGACTGTAGCAGTGCTGGATAGTCTTGTAGTCCTTATTCTGTACCCAAGAGAAGTGGGAGGGGAAGAGGCAGCATTCTAGCCTGAGTATCTGGTGTACATTTTGGCTGAGCCCTATGAGAGCATTAGAGACACAGTGCAAAGGTGTGGAGATACGGTCTGCAGCCACCATTCCCAGAGAAAAATAAAGCCCAGATTTGCAATCACACTCTCCCTCACTCTCCCTTCCTATCCTTGGCTCCAGCTGATGCATTAGCAGTAGAGATGCTGGTTGCAGCCCTCACTCAGCAGCTCAGAGGGGATCAGAGGGGCAAAAGCACCCTTCAGTCCATAGGCTGATGCTCTGCCCACTGAGCCAAACTGGCCAGGACATCATTTAACTTTTATAGCATTTATGTACCATGCAGTTTCAGCAACTTTATGCATGTTAACTTATCAAATTTTCAGCATAACTCTTTGAGGCAGATATTGCTAAATCCCAAATTTTACATATCAGGAAGCAAAGGACACGATTGGTGAGTTCCCCAGTCACATTACCAGTAGCAGGGCCAGGATTCAAAGAAACCCATGCTCTAAATCACCATGCAAACACTTCAAGAGCACCACTGTCCACTTTGTACGTGTAAGTGAATGTTCTAGAATGAAAGATTTGTCTCTAATACCAACCTTTATCAAAGTGAGCAGGAGGGGCTGCCATGAACAGGTGCACCATGTGTGTGCTACTGAGGCACACTGCTACCCCTGTTACCACCACCTGACATTTGTCAGGAAGCTATGTCCACCAGGAAGATGTACCTGTTTATAATATTCACAAAGGTCTCCTATAGGTTATAGTTTAGCTAGAAATGTGAAACTACAGAGAGTGGCCTAAAATCTTTGGGTGGCATAGAATAGCTATGATTGCCAAAATCCAAGAACACATTAAAAAATGTCAAAACACTAAAAAGACAAAGAGACTCTACTGTTCAGTTTATGACAATCCGTGTGTTAGTGATTATAACTGACAGTAATAAACACAGTTATGTCTGATGCAGCATGAACTTATAACAACATAGAAAAGGGAAATTTAGTATGAAGTATAAAAATTTAATCCTATATAATAAAAGCCTAATATGCTAAGTGTCCAGTCATCTAGTTGGCCTTTCAACCAATCAAAGCATAATATGTTAATGATATACTAGGGCCACTCAACTGCTCTCTATGACATGCACTGACCCCCTGGGGCAGATGTTCCAACTGGTAGGTGAGCTTACTGCTGGGGTCAGGCCCATAGGGACTGAGCAAGATGGGCCGAACATGCTCTGGAGTCCTGCGATCCTTCCCCAGCTGGCCAACCTTCTGCGTCCCTCCCTGGCTTCCTGCATTGGTAGAGTCTCTCAGCCTGGCTTGCACCCTCTCGTAATCCTGGACCCCTTGGGGGAAGGAGCATTTTGGCCCAATCCCGTTCAACACAGGAGCTACCTGCTGGTAGTCAGTGTGCTCCCACAAGGGGAGCGCTGCTCAACCAGAAGCCAGGCTCATGGCTGTCATGTGCAGCAGCAACTCTTTGATAGTGCTAAGAAGAGGGCTCCCGGACTGTGCAAGAGGGTGCAGGCCGAGCTGAGGGGATTCCCCCACCCCCAAGTGCATGAATTCATGCACAGGGCCTCTAGTTATAATATAAATGGTGGTTAAGCATTATCTAAACTAATAAAAGCGGAATAGTAAAATTAATCGTTTCTCTGGGACGCCCACAGCCAATCAGAGCGACTGTATGCAAATTAGCCCAGCCAACATGGCGGCCGCCACTCACGGACCTGAGTAAACGTTTAGGCAGCATCCGTTGCAGCAGGAGCGAAAGCGAAACTACCTGCTCGCTGGCTCCTTAGCCTTTGGCCTGAAGCAAAACACACATTTGCAACAATTAAGTGTAACAATTGTTTCATTATAGAAGCTTTGAGGTGAGGCAGAGGAGGCTTCCTTAGTAAAAGGTCTCGCCTTAAAGGAACAGCATCAATTATAGGAGATAAACTCCAGAACCTGTGTCCAGCCAGCCTCCTGGGACGTTGGGTCAATGGAAGCTATGGGCAGCCTGAAAGCCTGTCACCCAGGCTGGTCAGGCATGCCAGCAGGTGGACATCCCTCGAGGAGTCCCAGATTGTGAGAGGGCACAGGCCAGGCTGAGGGACCATCCGAGTGCACAGAGCGGCTGCAGGGTAGAACAGCGCAGGACCCAGGACCCGTGAGTGGGAAAGAGGTGGCAGGGTTAGAGGGCACCAGGAAGCGGGTAAGAGGCGGCAGGGTCGGTGGCCTGCTTGGTGGGCTTCCCAGGCCCTTGGAGGGGCATCGGGGAGTGAGAAAGAGGCGGCAGGGGGTCAGTAGCCTGCTTGGTGGGCTTCCCAGGCCCCTTGCAGGACACCAGGAAGTGGGAAAGCAAGGTGGCGAGCTGGGGAGTGGGAAAGAGGCAGCGGGGTGGTCTCGGCCTGCTTGGCAGCTGCCCAGGCCCTTTGCAGGGCACCGGGGAGTGGGAAAGCAAGGCTGCAGGGGCCAGGGGCCTGCTTGGCAGCTCCCCAGACCCCTTGGCAGCACCGGGAAGTGGGAAAGGAAGGCAGTAGGGGACCAGTGAGTGGGAAAGAGTTGGTGGCCTGCTTAGCGGCTCCCCAGGCCCTTTGGGGGCCACTGGGGAGCAGGAAAGCAAGCTCTTGGGGGCTGGGGTCCTGCTTGGTGGCTCCCCAGACCCCTTCCGGGGATCAGGGAGCAGGAAAAGACTGGCCTGACCACGAGGCAGGGTTTTCCCTGCTTTCTGGTGGCTGGTGGAAGATGGGCAGTAGGCAAGCTTGGGAGGCAGGCAGCACCCAGCCCTGGCCACAGCTCAAAAAAGAGAACAACATCCAGGGGAGGGCAAGAGTCTGAGAGATCAACATAGAGGGGGTGCCTGCTCCAAGCCTCCACAGTGTGCCTGGGGGCAGGCCCCCAGCAGGTAGACACACACAGGAGGACTGCTCCGAGCCTCTGATGTGGCTGGTGGCAGGTCCCCAGTGGCCACACACACACACACACACACACATACACACACACAGAAGGCGCCTGGCAGACTGGGGCCATAATAGGATATCCACTGAGAGGTCCCAGACTGTGCGAGGGCACAGGCCAGGCTGAGGGACTCCCTCCACCCTGAGTACATAAATTTTTGTGCACCGGGCCCCTAGTATTCATATAAATACAATCTCTCTCTCTCTCTCTCTCTCTCTCTCTCTCTCTCTCTCTCTCTCTCTCTATATATATATATATATATATATATATATATATATATATATATATAATGCAAAGTAGGCCAGGGCACCACAACACATCACGACTAGACAGGAGGAAGTTGCAGGTGAGGCCTGGAGTGGAGATGGAGACAGGGAGCCGGTGAGCTGCCACATCCCAGCTTGGGCCAGCCCCCCAGAGCCAGAGTGGACATGGATAGGGACAAGGGTACCAGCCTGTGGCTGAACACAGGCCCGGAGAGGAGATTGCGGGCCCACATCCTGCATAGGCAGTGGGGCTCCCGGTGGTGCACTGTGGTTCTTGCTGGCTCTCAGGGAAGTGGCGGGAAGCCTACTGTGCACAATATTGCACAATGGGCTACTAGTTATTTAAAAATAATGCAACAGTGGTGATACATTATTTTTTCCTTTCAAGGGTGTTTATATGTGCATGTGCAATTAGAGAGGAATAAGACTAAAAAGTGGTGCAGTCAATTATTTGCAGTAAAGAATAGGATCTGTGAGCACCAATGATAACAAAACGATACACAGCTTTAAAAAAGACATGGCAAATGGTCACTACTGACGGTGGAGTACCATGGAATCTGATCATGAGACCCAACATGAATTCAACAATTGTTTCTTAAATGAGAATCATCTGAGAAGCCTTGAATCCTTCTCAACTAGTTCACCCACTTCTTTATAATGATAAGCCTTTCTAGAATGTCTAATACATGAATAAATAACTTAATATATCACAGTATAGTATATCACCAAGACAAGTTAGTGATTAAATTATAGTAAAAAAATTCAAGCTTCAAATATATGATAGAACATGTGATTAAAATTTACTTGATATAACAAGACCTAAATTTTTTGGGTTTTTTTGTCTGCATAAAAGTAATGAAATATTTTATTAGTTAGCTTAGAAAATTTTAATCAGACATGTCTACAACAATATTTTAAGTTCAAGGAAATTCAATATATTTTATTTTGATTGATGACTTGTACAATAAAAGATAATATTTGGATTTTTATTTGAATAAATGTTATCTAATTAACTAATATATCAGTGACTCTTACCAGTTAAACAGATTTCTAATGTAATTAAGCCAAATACATGTAATGTTACTGTTTCTTTACACACACAAAAACAAACAAACAAATCTTATTAAGAAATCTGAACAATTAAAAAAAAAACTTTAGCCCTAACCGGTTTGGCTCAGTGGATAGACCGTTGGACTGGGGACTGAAAGGTCCCAGGTTTGATTCCAGTCAAGGGCATGTACTTTGGTTTCGGGCCCATCCCCAGTGGAGGGTGTGCGGGAGGCAACTGATAGATGTTTCTCTCTCATTGATGTTTCTAACTCTCTATCCCTCTCCCTTTATCTCTGTAAAAAAATCAATGAAATATATTTTTAAAAAGCTTTACTGAGCTGAAGAAGACAAGGAAAAGCTTCCATGGACTTACGATATGAATTTGATTCTAAGGCTGAATAAGGATGAAAGAGAGAAAAGGAAAGAAAGAAGGTATTATAGGCCAAGGACTGAGGGATAAGAAGTTAAAAGTCTTAGATCTTGAATATAAGCCTAAAATACACTGAGTGGCCAGATTATTATGACCACCCCATCATTACTTCATTGGGCCACCTTTTGCCTTCAATACTGTGGTGATTCTTCTTGTCACTGACTCCACAAGATGTTGAAAGGTGATGTGGGGAATCTGACACCATGCCTGATGAATAGCACTGTTCAGTTCTGTGAGATTTGATGGTTGTGGACCCAGCTATCTGAAGGTTTTTTTAACTTCGTCCCCAAAAATGCTCAATTGGATTGAGACCTGTTGATTGTGAGGGCCACCTGAGCAAGGTAAAGTCTCCCTCATGTTCTTGAAATCACTCCTGCACAATATGAGCACCGTTGCATGACACATTGTCTTGTTGGAAGAAGCCATCTCCATTGGGATATGCCATCAACATGATAGGATGAACTTGATCAGCAACAATACTTAGATATGTTGTGCTATTCCTAAGGTGACTAGATTTTAACATTGGTAAAGCAAGACACCATTGACTAGGGGGGGGGTCTTTTTTTATTATTATTATTACTTAAAATATTACAAAGAGTAGTACGTATGTCTCTTTCCAAAAATCGGGACTTTTTTAAAACGCTGCGGGACGGGGGACAAATTGTTAAAAATCGGGACTGTCCCACCGAAAGCGGGACGCCTGGTCAGCTTATTTCAGACGTTTATAATGGTCTGGCCCTCTAGCAACTTCAGTGGAAAATTATAGCTAATTTGCCTGCAAATGTCAGGTGGTCATAATAACCTGGCCACTCACTGTAAAACTGCGCAGGCACCTCCACGTAGAAGTCTCAGCATGGGGGCTTCGGCTGAGGCCCTCTTCTCCACGTTGACACAGTACCCTTCGGCTCCTAGCCCTTCCCTTCCCCACCCTCTGTCCTAACAGAGGCAGCTGCCCCTGCTTAGCACTCCTGGCTGGAAGGTGATGTCTTTTTGATCCTCACCCACTGTAGTTCCACGAGAAAATGGAACACCAAGAAGCCTGCACCTGTCCTTTCGGTCTTACTTGCACTGCTGAGTGAGTAAAGGCTTGATTGCTATTTTCAGTTTGGCTCCTTGTTCTAATTGACAACCTCTACACATGAACTTTTAACAATAGGAACCAGATCTGGCTCAACTCACACCTCTCCTGTTAACTCGCACTATCCTGATAGACCCTATTACAGGCCTGCCTGTTGCACTGCATTTGAACTTGATTCTTTCTTCTGAGAACAGCCCCACTCCCATTTCATCCAGAAATTCTTGACCACTCAGCCTCTAACAATCTCTTCAGAAACTGCACAAAGCACTGCTTAATTTACCTATGATCCTGCACCAAGAGAGTTCTCAACAATCACACAAGAGCTTGACCAAGGTCAAGTATGCCGGGGCTCACTGAAAATCCACAAAATCAGAGTTTTCATGTAACAAGATCCCCCGTGGGTGTATGTGAAATAGAATTTGAGAAACACTGATATTAACCATCATTTTATATCATCTGAATTCACATTTTCTTTTTTTTTCCTTTTTAATGTTTTCATTGCTTGCTTTAGAGAGAGAAAGAGAGAGGGATAGAGAGATAGAAACATCCATGAGCGAAGAACATCAATCAGCTGCCTCCTGTATACCTCCTACTGGGGATTGCGCCCTGACTGGGAATCAAACCAGTGGCCTCTGGGTTTGTGGGTCAACACTCAACTACTGAGCCACACTGTCTGGGCTGAATTAGCATTTTCTGTGTTTGTCTAATTTATTTTGATATGGGACAGCTAGTCAATTAGACCAATCATTCCAGTGGCAGAGATTGTATCTGGGTATTCTACTTTGGCATATGGTGCTAGATGAATTAGCAAAGGTTGATGGAAAAGGAAATTAAATAGAAATCCTTCATCTAAAATAAACTTGCTCATTATTTGGCATCTGTCTTCCAAAAAGCTGTACCATATTAATAACCATAGACAACAATACAAGGTGAACAACTGAGGGCTGAGCATGGCAGTCTCCGCAAACCCATTTCATTTTAGCCTGACCTGCTCTTTTCTTTCAGGTAACCTTTGGGCCATATTCCTATCTCGAGACATTTTTCAAGAGTCACAAGTGAAAGTTACACTTGTACTTAACTTAAGTATTTGGTTTGGTTCTTATGCACTTTACTTTTACTAAAGAAGTTGCAAACATTCCAATCCCTCTACTCCCTGTTACCTCACGCGGGATCTTTTATTGTCCCACCAGTACTGAAACCCTACCCTGGGTTTACTCAGGTTGACATTTCAGCCAACCTAGGTAGCATTTTAAGTTTATTCTTAGATTTATCAAGTATGTCTTATGTTTTCTGATATCAAAACACACACATATTAAACATTATGTGGGTTGACTTCATTACAACTAAACTATTCTGGAACTTAGCAAGCTATGGCCTAGAGGATCAAAGCCTACTTTTCTAAATAAAGTTTTACTATAACACATCGACACACATGCATTTTCATGCTGTCTATGGCTGTTTTCACACTACAGTAGGAGAGTTGAGTAATTGTAACAGAGACAATATTGCCCTCAAAATCTAAAATGTCTGTCTCTTTAAGAAAAAGATGCCGTCTCTTTAATCCATTGTGTGAAAAACAAACAACTAAACTAAGTAGCACATTTGGCACTTGGCAGACAAATGACTGTGTGATTTATTCTTCTAGTTTTTAACATGCCCTGCATACTTAGCATGAATGAGTGACATACAGAGAAAGGAGAGCACAGGAGCTGGAATTTAAAAGAAAGCAAAAGGTCATGTCATGTTTCTTTAACCACAATAAAGAACCTGTCATTCATTGACTCCTGAATGTGTTTTGAACTCTGAGTTCTCAATTATTTTCCATGTGCAAACTTAAATTATACTGTCATTTTCACTGCATTTCTTTAGATTCTATCTTCAGAAAAGTTGTAGAATACTTATTTTATTTATATATTCACTAGTTTATTTGTCTAGGATATGCCATGAGTATAATATGTCCACAATACTATGCTAGGTACTATAGAAAACTAAATCAAACTACAGTCTTAAAAATATGTTTACAATTCCTATAGGAGTATGTGAGCAATTGGGCTACCAAATATAAATTTGCATTGATCACCAGATTTGATTAAATAATCCTTTGTTTTGAATGTCCATTTTCTGTGTACTTACTGAACTAAAGTATATAACTTTTATATAAAATAGTGACTCCAAACAGGCAGCACTGACATGCTGATAGGAGGAAAAAGAGTTAAAAGGCAAAACTGTGAACCCTGCTATCTACCCTTAGTGACCTGCCTAGACAGCTTAAGATCAAACCCATGGGTAGAACTGATCATCATCAGAGCAGGAGTCAAAAATATCCTATATAATAAAGAGCTAATATGCTAATTAGACTGGACAGTAGAATGACCTTCCAGAACAACCTTCTAGAACTATCTTCTGGAATGACCAGTGGGTGGGGGGCGAGGACACAGGGCCATGATGCAGCCAGGGCTGCAAGGCAGCCCCATGACACGAGGGCCAAGGCATCTGGGCTGCAAAAATGGAGCTGCAGTTAGAGAGATAATGAACCTACTTGAGGGTCACTCTCTACCCAATTTTCTTCTTCTTGAACTCCAATTTGTTATCTAGACTAGAGCCAGGGCAATGTTTTGAAACAAATGTTTAGCCTCACTGCTCATAAAACACTTTTATGAAAAGTGCCAAATACGTATAATGAATACAAGGCCCTACATGATCTGGCTGCTTTCTACCACTCAATATTTCTCTTACTGTGACACATTCCTCTTTTTCTCTCTCTCCACACACACAGCATTCACACACACCTTTGTTCTTCTGGCTTTTTAAAAAATTCTCAGATTCAGGAAGAACTCCTCTCACATCCCTAAAACTAATTTTAACATGTTAGAGCAATCTTCACTTCCTCTGAAGAATGGTATCACACATTTCTCTTTACAGAACTTATCTCCACTGTTATTTTTCACTTACATGTGTGATTATTGAAATGTCTCGGAGATTCCTAGATTGTAACCTCCATGAGGTCAAGATATTTTGTGGGGGTTTTTCCTGGCACTCAAGACCTAGGGTAGGCACAAATAATATGGACTCTGGAGTTACAAGGCAAAGTAACTCTTAGAATTACCCTTTACCAGCTATTTTATGTTACACAAGTTAATTGATGTCTGTAAACTTGTATTATCCTATACAATAAAAGGGTAATATGCAAATTAACCCTAACAGCAGAACGACTGGGAATGACTGGTCACTATGACACACACTGACTACCAGAAGGCAGACACTCAATGCAGGAGCTGCCACATGATGGTCAGTGTGCTCCCACAGGGGGAAATCTGCTCAGCCACAAGCCAGGCTTATGGCTGCCAGTACAGCAATGATAGTGGGAGCCTCTCCTGCCTCATCAGCAGCACTAAGGATGTCCGACTGCAGCTTAGGCCCACTCCCCGCTGGCAAGTGGACATCCCCTGAGGGCTTCTGGGCTGCCAGAGGGATGTCTGACTGCCAGTTTAGGCCCAATCCCCCAGGGAGAAGGCCTAAGCCAAGAGGTGGACATCCCCCAAGGGGTCCAAGACTGTAAGAGGGCACAGTTCGGGCTGAGGGACCCCCCCAAGTGGACAAATTTTTGTGCACTGGGCCTCTAATTCAATTATAAAACATTATCAATACCTTGTATGGATATTGATGAAAATCCACTCTAATAAAAGTGTAATATTAAAATTGACTGTTTTTTCGGGATGTCTAAGCCATGCCCACCAGCCAGTCAGAGCAACTATATGCAAATTATCCCAGCCAAGATGGTGGAGGCCGGAGCACTGGTAGAAGCTTCAGACCTTGGCTCAGCAAGGCAGACTGAAGACCTCTGCCCCGGGATCCAGGCGGCAGCCATGGGGTGGGAGAAGTGAGCCCACATTGTGGTCCAGGGGAGACAGAAGCTGTGCCTTTGGCAGGTCCCCAAATGGAGGGGTGGATGGTCCAGAGGTGGAGGTGCTCCTGCTTTGCAGTTGCAGTGCTGGGGCTGCATGGGCAGCTGCCACCTGGCTGGGGCTGAGCCCTGAGCTGGGGTTTAATGCCTCCTCACCATGGAAGCTTTAATGAGGGAAGGAGGGCTGCTCCCTCTCTCACACACACACACTGCCTCCTGGGCCCAATCTCTCGCTGGCTCCATTTTCTCTGCCAAAGGGCCAGGGGTCTCCTGTGAGAGGGTCCGTTTCCTTTCAGAGCTAGGGTGAACCTGCAGGAGCCAGGAGATGGAGAGATGGGCAGGGGACGGGTGGAGGGAGCAGCAGCCAGGGAGAGTTTGCGGGGAAGTAACCAGGTCGGGGAGAAGTGGAACAGGATGGAGTGAAGAACTTTACAAAAGAGTCAGTGGACAACAGAGTTAAAAAAAGAGGATGTATGAGTGAACTGTAAGGCCTATAATGAAAACCAAGTATAGTTGTATACTGGAGACAGATTTTAAAAGTAGAAGTCAGAAAAGAAAAAAAGATAAATGATAGTGGATAATTAAAACAGTGGCAATTTTAATTAAAACAGTAGCAGTAAGTAGAGAAGAATGTATGGCAAGGGTTGGATGAGAGAAAAAGAGGGAGGGAAGAAAAGTTATGAAGGGGGAGCTGGTAGAGCTTAAAAGGAGAATGGGAAGAAGGAAGGAATGGGGGAGGGAGCAAAGCAGGTCAGAGGGAGGAA
>PVJC01007568.1:0-51054 GCA_004026665.1 Murina feae
GGCTGCTTAGACTTCTTTGTTCATGAAAATAAATGCCAATAAATGCCAGCGAGTATTAAGCTTTCAGAAGATAAAATTGAAGCCTGAGGGTGATAACATGAAAAAAAAGTGACTGGATCATCAGTATAGCCCTGGCTAAGTGCCTCTCAGCACAAAGCTCCCACTCAAGTTCCTGGAGGACAGCGAACCTCTGTCCCACACTGAACTCCCAGCTCTGCAGCAAGTGTGATTCAACGGGAAAGCATCCCATTGACCCCACAATTCACCAGGCTGACAGCGACGTGGAAGTCCCGCGCAAGGGAACGATGCCCATTCTTGCGGGGCGCTCTCAAGATGACACGCAGCCTACACTGATCTGCAACACACGTGCCAACAGGGCTCGCAAAGAACCAGCCGTGAAATGACAGATTCAAGTTTGTCAAAAACACAACGAAAGTGGAGAAATAGCGGTGTTACTTAACTCGGCTCCCCCCATCCCCACTCCAAAGGCCGTGAGCTCAGAATTCAGACAAAAAAATAAAAATGAAAAAAAAGTAGATTGGGACAAAAGAGCAACATCCTTAAACTGTTGCTTTGTTTGCCTTTGTCTTTCTTTTGGGGGGAGGGGAGGGGAGAACCTGGCCTCTTCTCCCACGTCCTTTTGTGAAGGTGGTCTTCAGCGCGCTGAAGTGAAGGATTTTTTTAATTTTTATTTTATGTTTCGGTGACAGTTGACATTCAATATTATGTTGTATTCATTTCAGGCGTGCAGCACCGTGGTTGACAACCATATACTCTCCCCCTCTTCCCCATATTTCCAGTCCCCACCTGGCATCATACCCCGTTCTCACAATATTAGCGATGGAGGGCAATCTTTTTCAGAAATAACCTCTCTGCTCTCCCTGTCCGCTCGCGGCCAGGAGCGCAGCCAGCGGTGGAGGGAAGGCTGTGACCCGGGTTCAGCGGAGAGTCGGGAAGGCGACGAGACCGCGCGCGGCCCGACCCCTGGGAGCGCTCCAGGGCAAGGTGACACAGCCCTGGGTGCCCTGCGCGGGCTGGACGCTTCCTCCCCGCCCACTCGCAGGAGGGCGCCGGGCCGGGGTGCAGGCGCGCGCCCGGGAACATAAAAGCGGCGGCGGCGCGGAGACGCCTAGCAGCGGCCGCACCATGCACGTGAACGGCAAAGTGGCGCTGGTGACCGGCGCGGCGCAGGGCATCGGCAGGGCGGTGGCAGAGGCGCTGCTGCACAAGGGCGCCAAGGTAAGAGCGGCGCCCGGCCGCCCGCGGAGACCTTCTCTGCGAGCCCGGAGACCCCCTCCCCACCCCGCCACCATCCCGCCTGCCAAGCCCAGGGGGTGCCCGGGGGGTCGGGACGCTGCGCCCCCACGTGCCCAGAGCTGCCGAGGCTGATGCCCTGGCGTAGACCTCCAGCGCGGCTGGGACGAAACGCGACCTTGAATCGCTGACTGTCGGGTCCCCACGGGGCGCGTCCTGCTGTTTATTGACTGTTGGTCTGCGCGTCTAGTTCTCCGGCTGCGCAGGACCTGGGCTCCTCTCCTTTCCCCGTAGGTAGCGCTGGTGGATTGGAATTATGAAGCAGGTGTCGAGTGTAAAGCTGCTCTGGATGAGCAGTTTGAACCCCAGAAAACTCTCTTCATCCATTGCGACGTGTCCGACCAGGAAAAACTGAGAGGTAAGCGAGGAGTTCTGCTCAGCGACGCGGACGCTCCTTGGACAAGCGATAACCTGAAGGCAGCCAGCCTGTGCCAGAGAGTCCGCTTGGGGCAGGCAGCTGGAGAACAGCTCCCGCTAAGCCCGAGGAGATGGCTTGGAGTGTTGGGCTTTCTACTGACATCCCAGTAATCATAAAAAAAAAAAAGAAAGAAAGAAACAAGAGGGAGGGAATCCAACCCTGAGAAATCCTTTTATTTTTAGTCATTTGGCAGCGCATAATGTAATCAAAATTCCTTTGTGTATTCAAAGACAGTGCTGCTAACAGTAATTAGGAAATGATTGAAACTGAGGATGGAACCTGGAAAGCTAAGCATAAGCTAAGAGAAAGTGTCACACAACCACTTCTCCCAGAAAGCTGGAAGACGCGGAGCCCCGTGACAATGACATGGGGCAGTGTTTCTGTTTAAAAAGCACTAGAGTGCAAGGCCGAGGGTCATCAGCACAGACAGGCTAGATGCCGTTAACCACGTGCTCTCTCCGGTTTTTCCCCTCCGAGATAGTACTTTAAAAATAATAATAGCTGCGCTACAGTGTTAGGGTGGCAGAAGAAAAGTTTCTATCAGGCTTTCCTCAAAGCTTTCCTGTTTCCGTCCACTCACTTAAAATAGAACAATCCACTTGTGAAATATCGGGGACCATATTGGTTTATAAACGGATTTGGTCATATAAAGGTCCAATAGATATGCATGAAAAATTTTTTTCAGGAGAGAAAATACAAAAATAAATGTTTGTATCTCACAAAGTTTTATTGAAAGACTGAGTAAATTGTTGGGCACATCTTTTATCAAGGGAGAAAAAAATACTTTCATAAAAGTCACTCTGGCCCTAACCGGTTTGGCTCAGTGGATAGAGCGTCGGCCTGTGGACTAAAGGGTCCCAGGTTCGATTCTGGGTTCGATTGTGGTCAAGGGCACATGCCTGGTTAACTCGATACCCAGTGGTGGGCATGCAGGATTCTCTCTCATCATTGATGTTTCTATCTCTCTCTCCTTCTCCCTTGCTCTCTGAAAATCAACAAAAATATATTTTTTAAAAAGTCACTCTGCTACTCCTGCTCTTAAAGGAACACTGAAGTATGACTTTCTTTGAAAACGTTGGGATATTCTGTAAGAGATTAGAAATAGACTACCATGTTATAAAGGACTGCTCCCCTACAGTTAAGGGGAATTGTTTTAAAGGAAGATACGTAATTAGATCTAAAAATGCTAATGAAGGTCTATAATATGGATGACAAGCATGAGCCGAAGAGAGCTATAAACACAGTGCTGGTGGAACATATTTTCCCCGAGGATAAAGGTTCGTTAATTGATCATGACATTTTGGATCAAGAATAGAGGCATGTCAAATCTCAGCATCCATGCAGGATGGAATCATTCACGGTATAGATCATCTGGAAGCTATTTCTGTCTGAATTTGTGTAGTTTCACGTGTGACATTTAACCTTCGTTGTTTTTGCTTTTCTGTATTTAAAATTAGTACCTTGGCTGTAAACACATTCCTTAAGGATAAGTGATTATGGAGGAGGAAACTCAGACACATAATGAGTGACCAGGAGAAGGTATGTGGTCATGAGAAAGCCACATGTTGTCCGGACATCAGCACGTATTACAGGCACTTCAGGAAAACACGGCATGGACTCTTCCAGTTTCAGGATTTAAGGCTGCCTATAATTTTCAAATGGTTTAGACATGTGGCCAAGGGAGACTTCATTGAAATCATAAAAATACAGAGGCGAAAATGTTCTTGGAGAACAAAACAGAACTCATTTTACAAATGAAGAAAGCAGCCCTGTGGTGATGGCGATGGCAAGAGTAGGTAAATTATAAAGAGCACCACAGCATAGAGACATCACCAAGAGCTAGGCTGTGAGTCGCTTGGGCCCAACATTTAGGGGTGTGTCCGAAAGAAGATGGTGTATTACACATTGGTAAGGGCAGAATATAAGAAATGCAGTGGAAACCAAAATGAGAAAAAATTAAAGAAGTAATTAGACGTGCAAATTTTTTGTTTTACGATAACTCTATAGACAGTTTTATTTTGAAAAAAATCAGTACATTATTAAAGAGTACCAATACATCTTAGAATTTTAATTTATTAATTCTCTTCATACAATTCATTGGACACTTTATACATTAGCTCAAATGGTTGCTAATAGACATACATATTTAACAACCTAATTTCCTATAAGGTGGATGTGGAGTTCTGAAGGGAACATTCTTAGGATGGAATGTAAAAATAAATGAATAAAAAAGAAAAGTTCTTAAATGTTTTCTACTAGAGGATCTTTCCTAGAATCAATTTGAGATCTTAAGAATTATAGCAAAAATTCCATGAAAAAGGTAACAGTTTTTATTTTGTTGTTTTCCATTCCAGTATGGAAAGGGCACATGTTAAAAAATGTTGCCACTATTTTTGACAGTTAAATTGCATTAGGAATTATCTTTTGGGGAACTCAATATGCCTGATGGTTCACAATTCTATGATTTCACTTGTATGTACTTTTTTTCAGGGAACTCATAAGTTGGCCCCAAGACCTGAGAACATATATTGTCATTTGGAAGAGCAACCACAATTGTTATTTATAGTCTCAAGTAATGGAACTAGAACCAATGGCACAAGGCCCCAGGAAACAGTTTAAATCAATGGAACTATGTAAAAGTCAACTCTGAGAAACGTGTTTCTCACACAAGAGTAAGAAAACCTAGTATGAACTGGCTAAAGAGAGTTTGCAGGAACTGGATATGTAGTTGGACCATGGAATGAGTGACCTTCAGGTTTCAGAATCTATGCAAACTATTCCTTGCTTAACATTGTTTGCGGGAAACGAGTAAACTCGTCATATCGCTTTTTGTACCAAAGCGCGGCAGACGAGTTTTTTCCAAAAACGATGAGTAGAGACAGATTCCGTCAAATATGGAGGGCCTGGCATTTCAACAACAACGAAAATGTGCAAGACAGCTCAGATAGACTTTGCAAAGTCAGACCATTATTGGATTTCTTTCTTCCCGTTACGACGCGATTTGCTGGGAAAATGCCTGCTTACATTGGATTAAACACAGGGGCGTGTGTGTGTTTTAAAAATATATGTTTTATTGATCTCAGAAAGGAAGGGAGAGGGAGAAAAAGATAGAGATAGAAATACCAAGGATAAGAGAGAATAATTAATTGGCTGCCTCCTGCACGTCCTACACGTGGTATCGAGTCCACAGCCTGGACATGTGCCCTGACTGGGAATTGAACCTGGGACCTCCAGGTTCATAGATTGATGCTCAATCACTGAACTACACTAGCTGAGCAAAATTAAGGTTCCTAATTCGGTAGGTCTGTGGTGGTCATCCATTCGGCCTTTCTGATAGGTTCCCAGGTGAAGCTGACTGATACTGCTGACTCACAAGCCACACTCTGAGGAGCAAGGCGTTGAGTCACTAAGAGTGTAATGTTCGCTATCAGGGTGGATACATAAAAATGCATGCCATGGTATAGGATATAACTTACATGTATATATGAAGAGAAAGAACATATCTGTAATGTCTCTTTTTTGATATTAGATACTTTCAGAAAAGTTGTAGACTACTTTGGAAAACTGGACATTCTGGTCAATAATGCTGGAGTGAATAATGAGAAAAACTGGGAAAAAATGCTGCAAATTAACTTGGTAAGCCATCTTAGCCATGCTAATTGCCTAAAAGTGTTTAATAATGTGATTTTTCAAGAAATATTGTTCTTATATTCACAGAAACAATACAATGACTACAGAAAGTTAGAAAAAAGCATTTCCTTTTATAAGTAGGAAGATGTTTGAGATTTTTTAATTATGAAAATATGTCTTAAAATAATAAAAGAAAATATGAAAAGGCACATACTTTATTGCATAACTTAGGAGTTGGCAGACTATGGCCCATAGGCCACACTAGCCTGCCACCTGTTTTTGTATGACCTGCGAGCTAAAAATGGATTTTACATTTGTAAGTGGTTGAAAAAAGTGAAAATAAATGTAAAAAAAGACAGTGATAGTCATTCATTTACATACTAGAGGCCTGAGATTCATGCACTGGGCGGGCACAAGGGGGTTCCTCAGCCCAGCCTGCACCGTCTTGCAGCCCAGGACCCCTCAGGTTATGTCTTACTACCGGCTTAGGGGATCAGACCTAAGCTGGCAGTCAGACATTCCTCTTGCAGTCCAGGACCCCTCACTCCTTACTGCTGCTGCACTCACAAGCCAAGACCCCGGCTTCTGGTTGAGGGGTGTTCCTCCTATGGGAGCACACTGACCACCAGGGGGCATCTCCTGCTTTGAGCATCTGCCACCTGGTGGTCAGTGCGTGTCATAGCGACAGGTTGTTCCACCATCCGGTCTATTTGCATACTATTATATAGGAGGATTATCTCTGGCTACTTTCATGTTACAGTAGCAGAATTGAGTAGTTGTGACAAAGGCCTATGATATGTGATGTCTAAAAAATGTACTATCTTGCCCTCTACAGAAAAACTTGCCAGCCGTGACTTAACTTATTTATTTAAAAATAAATCTTAATTTAATTTCAGAAATATAACAGAAAACAAGGCCAGTGACTTTTGGACTTTGTAGTTACTAAGAATTTTATCCTGAAAGTTGGTGTGTGTATGCATGTGTGTGTTTGTATGTGCATGTAGATTATTGTTTAATGATTCTTTCACTTTTACTTAAATTATAAAAATGTAAAATTAGGAAGTAAAATTTCTGTTTCATCCATTGTATCACACATTTGTTGGTTGTCCCTTTTTATATATACACCTGAAATAAGATATTGGGGTTTAGTAAGACCCAAACCTTAGCTAAAGGAAAACGTTCCCGCTGAGCTGTGCATGAGGCCACGCTGGCCTTGCTAAGGTCACTCTCACTTGCGAAGTGGATGTGGGTAAAGTACAGGAAGTGGCCCTACTTCACGATATCCAACTAAGAGATTATAAACTCCTTCAAAAAGGGAACTGTGCTATGTTCTTTATATTCCTCTCTCGGTAATCAGCCCAATATCTTGAAAATAGTGCTTGGTCAATAAATGCTTGACTTGAATCAACATTCCCAGAAGTAATTGCTTAATTTTGTAGTAATAATTTCATGGGTGTAATGAGAATTATACTAATTCACCAAAGAGCTGAATCTATAAGCATCACTTTGATAAGGGTACAGAGTTGCTCTCCAAATTTAATAGATGCCTAAACTCTTTTAAATGAAAATGAAAGCTTCCATTTAAAAGTACAAACACCCTCCTTGAAGTACTTTTTAAAATTTGTCTCAAGTGTTCCTGGATATCATTATATTCAAAATAATTTTAAGACCTATGTGTCAAATTTTCTCCAAAGTCTTTCTGGTGTGCGTGTGTGTTTATGTGTGTGTGTATGTTTAGAGAAACCTAACAACTCCTTTTCCTGAATTAAGACAATTCTATGATTTTTCTTCTACTTTAAACTAGTAATGTAAGTATAATAAAATGAAATATTTTCTAATTGTGAAACATGCTTATATCTCTCAGCTAAATAATACTTTATCATGGCTTATCATGGCTTACTTAGTTATATCTAATTTGATTTTGTATTTATGTCTCTACTTAAACATGATTGTAGCTTATAATTTTATTTTCTTACAATATTTCTATTTTGTTTGAGTGGTAATTATCCCTTTACTGACTTTTATCTCTTCAATCTATCAGTTTTTGAACAGAATGAAATCATATCTCAAGGCTCAGATGTTAATCTGTCTGCCTTTTTCAATAATTCTGTTAGTTTGGACTTCATATCGTAAACCTATAATATCTGGAGCATAAATTGCTAGTTATTATAATTTATTGATCTTTTATTTGATTTTTAAGTTGTATATCTCTTTGTTTTGATACATTCCATATTTCCATATACGAAATCAGTCATTTACCTAGATATACCATTTTCTATTACATTACTTTAAAAATATAAGTAACATTTTATGTTAAATTTGTCTCTTGCTGAGAGTATAATATGAGATCTTATTTTTTAAATCCCATCTGAGGACATCTGCTTTTTATATTTGTGAATTTAAGCCACTTATAATTATTTCTACTTTTTGTAAAGTATATTTGTATTGATTTCAGAGAAGAAGGGAGAGGGAGAGAGAGATAGAAACATCAATGATGAGACAGAATCATTATATTAACCACACACATGCCTCATGCATACCCCACACTGGGGATTGACCTTGTAACCCATGCATGTGCCCTTGGCCAGAATTGAAACTGGGACCTTTCAGTCCACAGGCCAACACTCTACCCACTGAACCAAACTGGCTAGAGCTATTTTTACTTTTTTATTAAGATTTATTTCTTTCATTTTACTTCATATTTTATATTTACTAACTTTCCTTTTTGTTTTTGTTCTTTTTCTATTTCCTTCTTAAATTCCATTGGATAGCTCTAATTTTCTCCTGCTGGTAAGAAAACTGTATGTTTTATATTTAATCTTTGGTGGTTACCCTGAATTATTATGAATTATATTTCATTATATTCTTTAGTTGAAAGATAAAACAAAAAAAGATAATACAACCAATCGAGAGCTTCATGAAATTTTAATAATATATTCTTATGAACTTATGCTACTCTCCAGAACCACATAGTGACAAGAATTTTTTTTTTCTTTGAGCTAACCTAGTGCAAAACACAAATCATGCTGCTGCAACTTTCTCCCTTTAGCTTAATTCTTGATATTTCTAACAGTTTCCTCAGTAATACATAGCTACAGATGTATAGGTAAAGGTCACTAGGGTATAACGTTTCTATAGTCAATGTGTCTATAATGGACACCTACTCTGTCTTACCTTTGAGAAAGCAAATGTCAGAAAAGTGTGCAATGATATAACAAACATGGAAATAGTAAAGAGATTGTCACAAAGGATTCAAATTCTCTGTTTTAATCTAGCTGAGAGAGCATGTTTGCTTGAATATAGCCTAGATGAATAAGCATCTGCTCCAAGCTGGGAAGTTTCCTAAACTATCTGATAATAAGAAATTCTGCAAGATCAAGGGCATGTTATTTGATTCCATTCACTCTCCTGGGTTCTTCATTGAAATTTACCCGGCTTTTGTTTTTCTTTGGACTCTTCTGACATAGGCCACGCCTTAGCTTAACACCAGGGGATGAAGACATTTGTTTAATCTTACATAGAACAAGATATAACCTTTGCTACCCATATGTAACTAAAAACATGTTACTGCCCCGCCTACTTAAGACACCCATTGAAAGAGTAGATTAGGGTCTGACCAATCATTGTCCTTCCAACTCGGTTATCTCTGTTAGTATAACACAAATATTTGTGTGTGGTTAATATAATAATATTTTAGATACTGTTCTGAATGTAATTTGCCTCACACAATTCTGTGTGTTCTTCTGTATATTTTTCTATATTCTGTTTTTATAAGAAAGTACCACTTAAAGAGCCTTACTACATCTCTCCCTCTTCTGAAATCTCACACAACATATTTATATGATGTACTAATTTTAATTATTTTATTTTATTTTATTTTAAAAAATCTTTATTGTTGAAAGTATCACATATGTTCCCTTTTTCCCCCTCACTGCCCCATTGTCTGTGTTTATGAATTATGCATATATTCATACAAGGTCTTTAGTTGATTGCCTCCTAGCCACCCACCCTCCCCCACCTTCCCTCTGAGATTCCACACTCTATTCCATGCTTCCATATCTCAGATCCATTTTGTTCATCAGCTTATCTTGTTGATTAGATTCCACATACAATGAGATCATGTGATACTTGTCTTTCTCTGACTGACTTATTTCACTTAGCATGATACTCTCCAGGTTCCTCCACGTTGTTTCAAAGAGTAAAAGATTCTTCTTTTTTACTGCTGCATAGTATTCCATGGTATAAATGTACCACAGCTTTTTTATCCACTCTTCTACTGATGGGCATTTGGTCTGTTTCCAGAACTTAGCTATTGTAAATTGTGCTGCTATGAATATAGGGGTGCATACATTCTTTCTGATTGGTGTTTTGGATTTCTTTGATGTACCGATTTTTAAATTTTATTAAAATTATTAATTTTAGAATGATTTTTATACATGAGTAATTTATGATAGTATGCTATAAAGTCTTCAAGGTAAAAAATTATTGTTTAGTGTACAGAGTAGATATTCAATTAATATTTATTGGATAAACAAACTGCCATCCTATGATACTTTACACCCATGGATATTTAATTTGAATTTTAATGCAATGTTTGGATGATTTCCTTACATCTCAGTAATACCAAACAGTCTTTTCCCCTTGGCTCCTTACCAAACTTACCCCTTCCTTATCCTTTGATCTCACCACTCTTCCCACACAAGAGGTACAGTAAACCTCTTCCCCGTCTTTTGTTCCCATTAGGTTATTCTGTACTTCCTCCTTAGTCTGAAGTCAACCACAGAAGCCTTCTATATAACTGCTCAGAGCTTCCTGGGAATGTTCAAAAAGAACTATTTGCATAATTATCAAAGGTTATCTTGGCAATTTGGCAAAGATAGATTTAACTTGGAATATTGCTAAAGATATTCTATAATGTACTTATTGTACATTCTGAAGCTTTGATAAACCTAAAAAATTAATCCCCACCCAAGTGGGATTTATAATATAATTTAGACATGTGACTAGCATATTTTGAATCCCTTGGTATGTTTAAATAAAAATGAAACAAAATAGATGGCTACTGCTGGTGATTTTCTTTTCAGAAATACAAAATTTGAACATGGAAAGGGTATATATTTAGAATTAGTTAAAACTACATTTCAGTCCTGAATTTGGAATTCCTGAACTTTTATTTCTCTGATCTTGAATTTCCCAGTTTGTGAAAGAATAGAGATAACCTCTAGCTTAAATATGCCATGATTTGTATGAAACATCAGGCACAGTGCTACTATGAAGTATTCACTCAATAAATTGCCTTTCTTCTCCAAAGTATAAAAATCTACATTTTCTTCCTTTTTCGCTGTCTCATTTCTATGTGAGTTGGGTTTCTCTCTCCTACTCTACCTCAAAATGAAGAGTTGAAGAAATGAATAGAAATACTGTTGTCAAGTGTACTCCCTTTTCTTGGTTACCAAAATGTTGATTACAAATTAAATTAGTAACTACTTTCTATTATTACTACTCTATAATATCTAAAGATCCAGTTGAACTATTATCATAGGCAGAACTGGCTAAATTGTAATTTCTGCAAAGGGGAAGATAATATTTACTGCCTCAACAAGCAAAACTGGAAAAATATTGACTGTGAAAAAGGATTTCAGGGGAAAATAAAGAAAGATCATATATATTACTATATTTCTTGAGAACCGGAGTGGAGAAAATACAAGAACCTGAACTGCAGAGCATTAGACCTTGTCATGTAGATTTAGTCCAAGAGTGTTTCCATTTGAAAAGCTACTCAGTTCATAGCCTGACAATGGATGGGAAAATTATCCTCTGTGCTCCTCCTCCACCAAGGACATGGGAATCAATCTTGCTTAAAAAAAAAAAAATACAATAAAGTTTACACATTCCCAGCTTTTCTAGCTGGTTGCATCTTGTAGATGTTAAAAACACAAACATGGGGTGTAAGCAGAGTGTAAATACCTGAGGAAAAGCATAGTGCCAAACCCATCAACAGAAATACTGTTCAGACATGCTGGAGACTTGGGCAAAAGCAAGCAGCATCTGACTAACTTAAGTCATTTCAGCCATCCACAGTTTTTCCTTCATTTATATAAACCATTCATGTTCTGTGTTTCCATTTTAAAGAGAATCATGTGGAGGTTTTACCCATTATCCCTAAGCCTACTTAATATCAAACTGACACGTGGCTTAAGTGAATAGAATCTTCAATTTACTTTTTTTGTTCTAAACTCCTGTGAGAAGAGAGGCAACTCTGAACACTTTTCAAAAAAAACTCCCAAAGGACTATTTAAATTAAAAGAAGGTAAACAGTAATATGTGCCCTCAGTTCCAGACTTGTTATTGTATCATTTTCTTTGCAATATTATAAGGAATGAAAAAGGTAGGCATTAAGATGCCAAAAGAAAATTTCCACCTTTTAGGAATCTGAGTTGGAAGGAAGAGAAGTTCTTAAAAGGGAAAATAGGATTTCGAATATAAGTTTCACATCACAATTGCTTTGAGTAGTGTTGAATTCTTAAATGTTAGAATAAAACAGAAAGGGTATCTACTGATGGTGATGAGCAGTGAAGCAGAGCAAGCCAGCAAAACCACACTTGTGTACTGTGATGAACACAATTAAGTGACAGACATTACTGAAGACCCTGGGTCCCACATAACAACATGTCCCATTCAAACTGGGTAAAACTCATGTGACCTCATACAACAGAGTTGTAGCTTCAGGACTGTTGGATGTTGCACCTTGGGATCCGTTTTCTTATCTACTCTTCCCCCTGCCATCCTTTATTCTAGTTTCATTATGAGGATGCTAGCCATCACACCTATAGAAAGCAGTGCAAAAGGAGTAATATAATCATTTCTTTCTGGCTTTCTTAAAAACGTATCAAACATTTTTCTATGAGCATCTTCTTCTACCACCCTTCCCCAACCCAGCCCCTTCACTCCCCCGCAGCCGGCTGCCCTTCAGTTCTTACTGGCCGGAAATGGGTCCCATGCCATCTCCTAAACTAGTCTCTGGAAAGGAGAATGGGATTTCCATGACTGAATTAGATTAATCAGCATCTACACTAAAGCTGGGAGATCACCTTCCTCTGTATTACCTGGGGGAAAAGTAGATACAAATGCAAAATAGAGTTATTTTTATTAAA
Source organism: Murina feae (assembly GCA_004026665.1). Lineage (NCBI taxonomy): Eukaryota > Metazoa > Chordata > Mammalia > Chiroptera > Vespertilionidae > Murina > Murina feae. Next base: position 12,517 of record PVJC01007568.1, read on the forward strand.
TCTTGTGATATATAATAGTGGACAGGGAATCCACTATTATATATCGCAACATTCAAGGGAATTAAGCAGAGCAGATGAATTCAGACTCCCCAGGCATGAGGACCACATGCTTCTAATAAGGGTAAACGAGTTTTGTATCCAATCTTTAGAAAAGAAAAATAATATATAGAATTCTTGATGATGCTGAACATTGAGTTAATGTTGACAAAACACCATAAGGTTACAGTCTTTATCATAAACTCTCAGATTGGGCAACTAAGTGAAGTTTTGCAGAGATGTGATAAGCTCCACAACTTTACGCAAACCAGAGGGAATCCAGGTCATTTCAAAACTTCTCTTTGATAACAGTTGTTGGACTCTGGCCTGGGATAGTAAGAAATGTATTGGTGTATGATTATATGACAGAATGTAATGTCTGTGTTGCTTTTCCCATTCGTGCCCCTGGGTTAGGTTGCTGTCATCAGTGGAACCTATCTTGGTTTGGATTACATGAGTAAGCAAAATGGAGGTGAAGGCGGCACCATTATCAATATGTCATCTTTGGCAGGTAAGGACCCTTGTTTTGCTAATAATAATTTCTTATTGGTGATTTGGATCACAGAAGTAAATCTTCAAAGTACATTTATTATCATCTCGGGGTTGAAATTGGAACTTTGTTGAATTTTTATTTGTTTTATTAATGGTTCGGTGGAATTTCCTATTGCATATCAAACGTTTGAATTGTATGTTTACTTCTGTGATTTTAAGTTGTGACTTCTTAAGTTATCTTACTGAATGCTCTTTAAACACACACATGTATATTTTCCCAGGGTTACTGTTTTTCAAAGGTTATTGTGGGATTCCTGATCAGTAATCTATGTGAAAGCACCTTTAGCAAAGTGAAAAGTACAAAAAGAAGTTAAGGTATCTTGATGTGATTTTTAATAAGAACATGGAGTTTTAAAATATGGCAGAAATAGTGGTTGGGATATGTTGTCGGGAGGCCACACTTTACCTCTACTTTCTTAGGGTCTCTAGCTGGGCATGAAAATTAAGCTGACATGAAATAGATTCACTGGAGAAAAACATATAGATTTTTACAGGTAGATGGGAACTTCTGATGGGAAATGAAGACCCAAAGAAGTGGCTAGTCCCAAGTGTTTATAAACGAGGTTGAACTAAGGGAATCAATTGTGGAAACAGAACTAAAATATACAGGAAGGCTAAAGGAAGATAAGAGTTATTTTATTTTAACAAGGTCTGCTTGTACAGATTTCTCTTGGCCTTGATTCCTGGTCTCTGGTGATAAAAAATGTTTCTTTCTTCCTTGTTTAGACAGGGCGTTTTTACATTGGATTTTTAATGCCTGCTTTCTGGAAGAAAGGGGAGGTCCAAGAGCCTTTCTTGCACCTGTTATTTTTCAAGTCTTTTAACCTCAAAATAATCCTTATGCCAAAGTGGCATACTTGGGGGTGGCCTAGTCTGGCACCCTTCAATGCTAATCTGCTATAATAAACAGACTTAAGCACATAATGGCCTAAATGTAGGATAGTCAGCCCAGGGTGAGGTTCTTGTTGCAGGGAACCTCTGCTATATGCAGTCATTTGGAAAACAAGGCTGGCAGAAGCTCTGTCTTCACTATGGAGCCTTGAAGGTTACTGTGACATTGGTGGCCTCCTCTCCAATAGAATGAAAATACTGAGGAGGCATAGTTGCTCTTTTGAACCCCCCTCTCCCCTTCTCCTCCCACCCTTCCCACCCAGTGATGGCAAACTTCAATCTTGCTCACATTCCAGTCTGGATTTGCTTTCACAGCTCATCGAACTACAAGAGAGTCTGGGAAATGCAGTCTAGCTGTGCGCCTGAGGAAGAGTAGATTCTAGGAGACAGCTAATAGTCTCTGTCACCACATGCAATCCAAACTGCTTTACTGGGGCAGTAGGATTTACTATCAGCCGGTATCATGTTACTCGAAAGTAGCTATCAACCGTCCTCAGGAACTTTTGGAGCTGCTTAGCCAGATCCCTTACTTTTAAAATTCTAGAAAATAAACAAATGGTTCTTAACTAGTTCAAAGGATATCACGAAGTTTTAGAAGTCTGATCAATAGTGACAGCAAGCCTAAACTATTCATAGTAAGACTTTCTTAAATTATCTGGTTTTCGTTAGTGTGGTCATTTCACAGTAGGTGTCCTCCGACCTTGTCCCCAACTCCCAGCTCCAATAGTATCTGGGTAGCCAGGTTTGGAGGTACGGATGACCACACCTGTGTCTGACTGTCAGCATTTTCCTCATTCCTCTGGGAACAGACGGTCCTTAAACCACCAAAACCTGCCACCAGTGGAGATTTAGGAATCTCCTTCAGAAGGTCTCAAAAAATAAAAATAAAAAAGTTGCTTAAGGACAAAATGGCATCCCTAAAGTTATTATAGACCTAATTCTATAATTTGTTCAGGATAATCTGGCTGTTATTCCTAATATGACATCTACTAATTTCAATTCTAAGGCTAGATTAAGAGGTAAGAGCACAGGCAATATGTAAAATACTCAGCCTCAAGAAGGACCAAATTTCAGTTTCTGGGAGGCTGAAACCTTAAAGGTAAATTGTCAAGACTAAATCTACATAATAATAAAGCCATAAGAAAGAAATACATGAATGATAGGACAATTAACAAAAAAAAGTTTAATTTTTATTTAAAGTATAAATGTGAATAAACCTGGATGGTGGTCAAGAGAATTGCATGGACTCTCTCTCTACAACTGGGAGGATTAGGAAAGCTTGAACCTGGAGCACTATCCAGGAAGTCCCTTGCCCTGTGTCACTGGAGGCTCTGATTTCTTCTTAGGTAGGCTGGAAGGCCTCAGGTTGGGTCAACTTAGAACTCTGGAAGACATTCTGTACCATAAGAAGAGGTTTCCTTCCTTAAAGACCATAAATAGAGAAATGCAATGTAATACTGCCTTTTATCTAATAAGAACATTCATTGAGTACTCACTGTTTCCGTGATACTAGTTCAAATATTGTGTATGCAATTATCTCGTTTAATATGCACAACAATCCCATGAAATAGATTTCATAATCTCCATTTTGTGGATGAAGGAACCTCGGCAGGAGACTTTAAGTTTCTTGCAATAGTGCTTAACATCAAGGAAGCAGTAGAGCTGGAATTCATGTGTAAGCAGCCTGATAAGAGACCTCATGTGTTATCTGAATTATCTACTCTTCTGCCTATGGTGTGTCTGTTAATCTCTCTTACCATGCCCATCTTAGCCTATGAAATAAAAATAAAAATTTTTGAACAATTCTTACAACGTGATTAAGCCAGTGTAATATGCTAAATATCTTCAAGTCTCTTGGGCACTGCTTTAATATATTTTAATGCATTATTGATATATTGGTGAGATATATTTATTAACAATAAAAATGCCTTAGCTTTCTTAAGGTCTATGGATCTTTCTTGTGGAGCAAATATTTCAGATTAAAAATAAACTTGAACATTTATTAATATATAATGAGTTTAGTATAACTGATAATAAACTTCTATATTTTAAATTAAAGGGCAAAACATAAACCTACAATTCACAGAACAGATAGAACAAAATGGCTAATAAACAGGAATAAATGATCAGTCTCATGAGTAATCATTTTGATGCAAATTAAAATAAAATTTGGTGTGTTAGCTATAAGATCAAATACTCCTGACTGGCCAGAATGTGGTGAACAGGGATTGTCAAATACTGCTAGTGTATGTGAGCCACTGCTTTCATCTTACAATTATGTTACTAAACCTTCAGTAGAATCTTAAATTTTTGCCCCATTTAACACACAGAGTAAAGCCCTGAAAACATTTGAGGAGCTTACCAAAGTCTCAAGTCAAAACATGCCATTGAGAAGAGCAATTTGGGGATTACAATTAGAGGTCCACTTGGCTTTGTTGGCTAAGAGCTTGGTTTATAATACTACCCACCCCTGGGTGTTAATTCTTTTCTTACCTAAGAGCCAATATTTGAAACCATTATAAACAGTTTATCTTTGTCCCTTCTACTTGATTCAATACCTTCATCACTATAAAGGGGGGCACCCTCCCTTCTTGTTGCTTGGCCTCCACACCCAGTGCATTTACACTGTTTCCTGTTGCCAGTGGCTGACTTGGACAGCCTCTGCTACCTCTCTGCCCACCCAGGACTTTGTCACTAAGGTGCCTTCATCTCAGAGAGAATATTAAAACTTATTATCTTGTATTTTGTCCACTCACCAAGAGCTTCTATTATTTCCATAATGAGATTAGTTTGACAAAAATTCAAAATGTTATAATAGTAGAAGATAAATGTGAACCTCTCTGGCTGCACACTTTCCTCAGGAATGTTATCAATAATTTTATACCCTTGACATCATAACATGTTGGTAGAGGTCAGCCAACCAAAAAAGTCATTGACAAGTTCAAGTCAAATTATTTTTCACCCAGCTTTATTGAGGTATAATTGACAAAATTGTAGAAAAAGTATGTCCAATGGTTGTTTTCTTTTGTTTTCCAAACTTTATTTCCTCATAGACTTGTCCTGTCCCCATCCTTGTGACCTTCCTCCCCACCCCAACCCCATCCCTCCACCCCCCACTCATTCTATTAAAGGCATAGCTGTGGGTTACATTCAACTCAACCAGTTTATCATTATGATCTCTTGCACAGATTCAGTGGAGTCCTTCACTGTCATAGTAAAAAACCTTGACACACTGGTTTGGGCAGAGAAGTTAATGAGTAATGACCACTGACGCAGAGCAAACCAAGTATCAAATGCAATTAATAAGTTTAACAAACATAGGAGTAAAGTGGAGAGTGATTCCTCAGCATGCTGAGGGAAGGGTGTGCTCCAGTCTGGAGGCCCCGAAGTTGTCTGATCATTGTTAACCACATAGACATTTGATACAAGCTTTTATTTGTAAACATACTATATAAACCCGCGCTCATTTTGCCACATTCATCCTTAACTCTCAAAAGAGAAAAATTTGTAAGGAACAACAGAAAAGAGTGAAGCTGGTTTAATGCAGATAATTAAATGTCCATGTTCCCATAAAACATCCTGTAAGAGTCAAATATGCTTCTTAAATACTTAGGTGCTACAAACGGTATGAAGGACAAAGTAGTTGTTGCAGGAAAAAAGAATGTGTTTATAATCCTGCTTCCATCTGCCTACATACTTAGCTACTGAGGTCTTGGTATTTGGGGGGCATCATCTGTGCCTCTAAGTCACTTAGTGGCATTTTGTGGGAGATCCCATGAGATCCTGTTTACTCTGAGCTGAAAACATTAGAATCTCAAGGAAACACTTGAAAATGATGTATTTTTTTTTAGCATGTCTTAAATATTAATGCAGGGACATACTCACTTGCACTATAAGTTTTTTCTAAAAACAGAGGCCTGATGCATGAAATTCGTGCAGGAGTAGGCCTTCCTTCCCCCAGCTGCTGTCAGTGGCTTCCCTCTGGCATCCAGGACCGGGCTTCCCTCACAGCCCTGGCTTCGTCAAGAAGGATATCTGGAAGGACATCCAGAAGCACATTCAGTCTAATTAGCATATAATGCTTTTATTATTATAGATAATATCATTAGTTTGCAGTTTGTATTAAAGCAGAAGTGCTAAAGTTACAACTTTAAATAACAAATTCAGTAACAAAATATGTTACAGAAAAAAAAAGGAGGGGGGACATAAAAGTAAGTAGGCAAAGTTTCCACACCAAAAGCTATATAATCAGTATCTTATATCAATATGGTAGAATGAAATAGCATAGCACAGGCCATTTAAAAAGAAACTGCCCTGACCGGATTGGCTCAGTGGATGGAGTGTTGGCCTGTAGACTCAAGGGTCCCAGGTTCGATTCCAGTCAAGGGCATGTACCTTGGTTGTGGGTACATCCCCAGTAGGGGGTGTGCAGGAGGCAGCTGATCGATGTTTCTCTCTCATCGATGTTTCTAACTCTCTATCCCTCTCCCTTTCTCTCTGTAAAAAACTCAATAAAAAAATATGTTTTTAAAAAAGAGAAACAAGACATTGAGTTGCAAGGTGCTGGGACTCCCATGGCCTGAAGAGCAGTGGTTGGTCTGAAATGTCAAAACAGCAGAATTTTCAGGCAAAAAACATTGATCATCTCCATCTCTAGGGTAAAAATTAAAAAACCACATGGTTCCACCTCTGCAAATATGCTTGATACACGGCATGGGACCTAACAGAGTTAGCAACTGCCAGGCCCCAGGCTTTGTGATAAACTATTTGCTCTGTGATACCACATTTTACTTTTCAAGTCCCTTTGATAGAGGTCAATTGAAAAATCTTCAACACCTATATAGTTGAACAACTACTATCAAACAAGCTTCATAACTTGGAAAATGTGGTGAGAATTATCAGTTGTAATAAAAGTAACATTATTTGCTATATTTTAGGGTGTATCATGGATGAGTAAGCCTATATTTCTGGATCTTAATTGCCAACTGTTATAAATATGTGAGCTACCTTTCTTGCTTAGTCCTGGCACAGTTCTCCATGGTGTTCATTTCGTAGTCTTATGGCATAAAATTATTAAGAAGACAGACTAGAAGCAATAAATAAGAAAGGTTAAATAGTTATAAATTGACCTTTTAAGTAATGGAGAAATAATGTAGTCCATTTTACAGTGCTTCCATTTATTTAAAAGAAAATTATGATATAGCACACTTGCCCTATCTGAGCAGATTTCAGTTTTTTAAGATCATTTCTGAGCTTTTATCTTCTATGAGATGTAGTGATTAAAGTTATCTCTTTTAAATATGGGTAGAAAGAATATTAAAGATGGAAAAACAAATATGGAAATGGAAATTATGTTTTATTTTTCTGAGTTATTTCCTTATCCTAGCCTGGGGAACGAGAAGACTATGTGGTAACCTGCATAGATATTACCTAAAGACTTTGTTTGTGTGTGGATTCTGAGTCAGCAGGTCTGAGAGTGGGTCCTAAAATTCTACTCTTGAAATTCTGATTCTGGTCTTTGCACCACACTTTGCAGAGCCAGCCTCCAGTTTGCAGAGGGATCTTCTCTGAGTGGCTAGGAAGCTCATCTCAGCATAGGCAATGACTGAATTTATAGGAAGGTGGAACATTAGGAGCAATTTTCTGAGAATTAACAATGTTAATTCTTAAAGTTACCTTTCTGGAAAGATTTTAATTATAGAAAATATGGTTTTATGAAAGCTTATGTCACTTTTTATGTCAAGTCACACTTCAGATCTTATTTGTTATGGTAACCATGAGATTGAGGGTGAAGGCAGCATCAGATAGCATGTCCTGTTATGCGGGAAAATCACATAATGGGGAAGTCCGCCATTCCTTTGGTCAGCTTTCTGCACGAACACTGATGAATAAATGGTCAGTAGTTCTCCTTTTTTCCTCGCATTAGAGAAGTGATGGTTAAAAACAGAAAGATGGGTAGACAGTTTTGTGTTTGTGGGAGGGCTTTTTGGATGGTAAAGAAATGTGAGAGATTCAGATTTCTGCTTTCTGGCACTGCTGCTGAGTTTGAGTTGTCAGGGAAAGATCAGTATCTTTAGATTCTCAGCTTATTATTCTAAGTTGGATTTCTTTTGAACTTCTATATAGTCACTTCTATATTAAAGTTATCTTTTAAATATGGGTAGAAAGAATATTAAAGATGAAAAAACAAATATGGAAATGGAAATTATGTTTTATTTTTCTAAGTGACTTCTTATTTCTTCTATAATTACACATGCATTTAATTTTTTATGATTATCTCATCAGTCTGTGGCCATTTGGTGTTATTATTCTGAGTGGCTATAGAAAATATGTCTCTGTTTTATGGGCAGACTCTCTCCTTCTATTGATATTTTTTTTTCTAAATCTATAGTCATGATAGACATACACCTGTTACTAAATAGACATGTTATAGTTTGAAAGCCTTTATACAATTCTATACTTGCACAATGGTGGGCCTAGAATAAGTACTGAAACATGTGTACCTTTTAAATGTAAGTTATTCATTTTTAAGCACAAATAAAAGATTTCTCATAACATTAAACAAAATGACATTTCTTTAGAGACTACTTCCTCATTGTCACAATCCTTTGCTTGTTGTTACTCTTAAGTCCTTTAATACTAAGACAAATAAGTTCCCTGTGCATATGGGAATTAATTTGCAAGATTTAAAAAACCCAAATTAATTCCAGCATCTAATTGGTCCTGTGTCATTCTACTGGCAAACCTTCCCTAAAGTTGGATAGGGTTAATCTGGCTGTTGAGCCAATGAAGTGCTACCCTACCCCTGCACCTGGGGTCCTCCCATTGCTATTGCACATTTCAATAGGGTATATTTAAATACTGCTTCATTATACTTTGTACTTGAAGGCACTATACATAGATCTTAGATAAATGCACTTTTATAAATTCCTTTGAAGTAGGATTAGCAATAGTCCACATCTTGCCAAGATCAAGAAACTATTCCAAGTTAGTATTCTCTGTCAGATTTTAATGGCATTTTAGTGCAAAAGATATATTTTCATAAGAAGGTACAAGGTGGATAAATAGGTAAATAAGTCAATAAAACAGGACTTTAAGATGTTTCATTTTAAGGGAAAATGTTGAACTTTAATTTAGATTTTTATAAAAAAGAATAGCAAGTAATAAGGCTTATTATTTGCCATGCCCTCATTTCAGTATGTAAATTATCTCAAGCAAGACTCAATAGTATTCCTATTTTTTTACTATCTACTAATACTATTTTTTTTTACTAATTACTAGTCCTACTCCATTTCACACAAGAAAAACACAGTGGTACACAGCAGTTATCCCTCCAAAGCTAACGTAGCTCATTATGGTGGATTCAGGATTTGAACTCAGCCAGTCTGACACCCAAAGTCCAAAACCACTGTGCTATAATCCCTCTTGATAAACTTGATCAAGAGGATATTTTTAACTGATTAAATATTATAAGAAGTAACACTCAGGTAAAATTTATTGGGGTGACATTGGTTAATAAATTATATAGGTTTCAAAATGTACAATTCTATAATACATCATATGAATATTGAATTGTGTGTTCACCACCCCAAGTCAAGTCTCCTTCTGTTACGATTTATCCCCCTTTACTCTTTTCTACCTGCCCCCCATCCCTTTTTCTCCTCTGCTAATCACCATACTATTGTCTGTGTCTGTGAAGTGGGGTGTTTTTTTCTTAATCCCTTCTCATTTTCTCAGTCTCTTTTGCTTAGTCCCTTTCCTCTACCATAGAGGACTGCTCTGTATAGTTGTATAGATCATAAACCGCACACATTAGGGGGTGCTATTTATGCAAACTACCACATGAATGGTGTCCCAGAATCCATGGCATGCACATTTGGCACATTTGGCACACGCAGCACGATTCTTCATGTCGACCCTTATTACCAGCATCAGAACACATTTTGTTTGAAGCACATAGAAACATTATATTTTGGTGTGTGGTTTAAGGTAAATAATAGAAGTATGGTTAATCAATACTGAAACTAAACCACAATAACAATAATTCTATGCTTATAAAGAAAAAAAAATGTGTCTTAAGAACCAATAGAAAAATGTTTTATTTCTGAAAATGGGTCACCTAACCAAAATTTTGGATACAGTTGATCTGGCTTGAAAAAGGGCTTGAAAAAGAGTTTTTCTTCCTCTGTTTAATGTACCCTTTCAAAGCAGCAGATTGAGGTAGATAGTAAATCTCTCAGCTGGAAGTCAGTTGAGCTGCTTGAACCTCTCACCTTCCTCCCCAAACAACATGAGCTTCAGCACCTGTTCCAGCTTCTCCACAAACTGCTGGACCCTGAGCTCTGTGCAGTTAGTTGCCAAGCCCTCGGGCCCAGCCAGCCAGCAGCCTGTCCAGTGTCTGTGCAGGTGCTGGGGGCTCAGGCTCCTGGATTTCTGTATCCCACTCCACCAGCATGTGTGGTGGCTGGGGGCTGGGAGGCTTGGATTCGGGGATGTCCAGGAACCTGGAGGGTATAGGGATCATCCAGAGTGAGAAGGAGACTATGCAAAATGCCTGAATGATTGCCCAGTCTCCCACCTGGAGAGGGTGAGGAGTCCGATGGCTGATAATCAGAGACTAGAGAGCAAAATCTGGGAACACCTGGAAAAGAAGGGACCCCAAGTCAGAACCTGGGAGCATTATTTCAAGACCATCGAGGACCCGAAGGCTCAGATCTTTGGAGGTTCAGTGGACAATGCCCACATCACTCTACAGATTGCCAATGCCCATCTTGCTGCTGATGACTTCAGACTCAAGTATGAGATGGAGTTGGCCATGCACGGGTCTATGGAGGTTGAGATCAATGGGCTTCAAAGGCAGTGTGATTGACGACACTAATATGACTCAGCTACAGCTGGAGACAGAGATGGAGGCTCTCAAGGAGCAGCTGCTCTTCATGAAGAAGAACCATGAGGAGGAAGTAAATGAACTACAAAACCAGATTGATAACTCTGGGTTGACCATGGAGTTGGGTGCCCCCAAATCTCAGGACCTCAGCAAGATCATGGCAGATACCTAGGCCCAGTATGAAGAGCTGGCTCAGAAGAACTGAGAGGATCCAGACAAGTGCTGGTCCCAGCTGATTGAGGCAAGCACCACAGGAGTCACTTCACAGACCACTGATAGAGGAGCTGCTGAGATGATAGTCACAGAGCTGAGACACATGGTCCAGTCCTTGGAGGTTGACCTGCACTCCATAAGAAATCTGAAAACCAGCTTGAAGAACAGCCTGAGGGAAGTCAAGACGGGCTATGCCATGCAGATGGACAGCTCACTGGGATCCTGCTGTAGCTGGAGTAAGACCTGGCCCAGCCATTGACAGAGGAGCAGCACCAGACCCAGGAGTATGAGGCCCTGCTAAACAAGGTCAAGCTGGAGGCCGAGATCACCACCGACCAGCGCCTGCTGAAAGAAAAGGAGGACTTTGATCTTGACAATGCCCTGGACAACAGCAACTCTGTACAGTGCCATCCAAAAGACCACCACCCACAGGATTGTGGGTGACAAAGCAGTGTCTGAGGTCAAGGACGCCAAAGTTCTGAGGTGTTAAGGCAGTAGATGTGGGTCACCCCTTGGGGGAGCAGGAGGCCAAGATAAAGTTCTGTTATTGGGGAGTGGGAAAGAAAGTCACTTGGCAGGTAGGGGAAAATGTTGCAGATCACTAAACCCATCCTACCTGTTGGACATGTAAGAAGCAGCAGTTAACACCTACATTATTGTGGAGATAAAGGAAAGCTCTCTATTTAACTAAATTAATTGCAACTTGCCTAAATAAAATAATTGAAAAATAGAATTCTTTTTATTATTTCTCATATCCCCAAACTGGGAAGATCCCACCTATCCATCAGCAGGTGAATGTATATACAATTGTTAAGTTTAACTTTACAGTGAAATACTGTTCAGAAAAGAAAAATGAGCTATTGATACACACAGCCACATGGATGAATCTCAAAATCATTATCCTGAGAGAAAGAAGTCAGACAAAAAAGAGTTTCACTATGTGATTACATTTATATAAACTTCCAGAAAGAGCAGACTAATCTATGGTGACACACAGCAGCAGATGGGTGGTGGCTTAGGGGGAGGGGAAGACAGGAGGAAGAGATGGCAAAGGGGCATCAGGAAACTTAGGAAATGGCTATGTATGTCTATTATCTTGATGGTTGTGGTTTCATGGGTGTACACATATGTCAAAACTCGTATGCCAATTGTACCTTAATAAAACTGCAAAAAATATAAAGAGAAAAGGATGCACAATTTCAGCACATCTGAAATTAATTTATGCAGCCTTTGATCTGTATAATATCAAAAAGTGAAACAATGCAAGAGTAAACGTTTTTGCAGGATAGCAGTGAAAATGTCATTGAAATGTTACAAGATTCATAAAACCAAGTGGCATTTTAAAAATGCAAATTTCTTCTCTTTCTGGTCGCATGCTCCCTTCTGCCTTTAAAGGAAAGACTATGCCTTGTGCTTGCTGGCTTCTTAAACAGAAACAACATAACAGTATTGGATATGTTGCACCTTTGTGACTCTTTGAAATAGCTTGGGTTCAGGAGTTCAGTACCTCCACTTACCTAACAAAAACTCATTCCAAATTCAACTTTGACAACATCTGTGAACATCATCCCTGTGCTTTTTGCGGCTGTGTCAACTAGCTTATCTCTGATGCGAGTTCACTGTGCATTTCCTGCAGTCCGTGAACACCGTCCCACAACCACACTGCCTTTGTCTGAGAAACACTTGAGAGGGTAAAACAGCAACCAACTTCAAAGAACAAGAAGCCGCAATGCGGGGTGCAACTGCTTATTGCCTTCATCTCAACTCCTAACACACCTGTGTACACGGATATTGCCGCATGTAAAGTGACTTACACATTTACTTAACCTACAAGCAAAACAAAACAAGAAGGGAACTACCTGTCCCAGGACTTGGAGATCACTGGGCGGATGCACAGTGTGTGAATTAGCATTCTCAGGATTTAAATTGCTCTTGGCAGGCACCCAGGGAGTGGTTAAGGTCTGCATTTATTGCTGAACTTTGGCACAACATGCTCAACTGATTGGTGGTGCTCTGGGACTAGTTAGCTGGGTGGAGATGAGCACGCCTCGGCAGAATAATTGAGCATTATTAGCATGGCTTTCGATAGTAATATCATTAGAGTAATCAGGGATCACTGTTTCTTGACTCAGAAATCATGAATTTTTAAAATGTGAAAATGAGTTACTGCAAGAAATTAGATAAAAATGGAAATATGCAGATAGCTATAGTTAAAAGTCTTACTGTTGATTAGATGGAGAATTGACAATTAAGAGAGATAGGCTTGATAGTAATAGTTACTATAGTAAAATGAGTTTTTTCTTGCTGTTTTATTGGGGAGGGGGAGAATTGGACTAGGAGAAAGGGGAGAAAAGATGCTATACATGCTGCAGTACTGCTTTTTCTCCAGACCATGAATTTAATTATATATTTGATTAGTTCCTATTGCCTACATGTGGAAAGTTAAACCAATTCTAATATTATTTGAATTCTGTACATGATTATGAAAGGAAATGAATTAAAACCATAGATTCTCCAAATTCCACTTAAGCAATTTAAGCCTCTTCAGCCATTTAGAAACCTCTAAAAATGTAGAATATTTACTTTAAAAGATCCAGACTTAAAGACTGAGAATGAGATGGTCATTTACTGGATTTAAAGATGACTCTCTCTAAGTTTTAGATAACGTTGACTTCTCTGGACAGGAAGTCAGGGAGACAGAAAAAGTTATATATCGCTTTTGATTGCATCCCTCCGCTGTAACTTACCTGCAGTGCATTCTGGGCAGTGCAATAGATGGAGATCATGGAAGGAGTGACCATGCTAAGACTAGTTTGCTCTACAAAGCTATCTGATGATTATTTCAGTGTATTTTCTAGATTAATTTTTAAATGAACAGGCACAAATTATTCATTTGCATAGCAATTATTGGGTTTCATTTGCTAATTGTTTAATAAAATTGTTTAAATTTGTTGTTTGTTTCAGGACTCATGCCAGTTGCACAACAGCCTGTTTATTGTGCTTCAAAGCATGGCATAGTTGGATTCACGCGCTCGGCAGCGGTGAGGATGTAACAACCACAATATCTTTTTTTCTCTCTGTACATATGTGTAGCATGAGTTCTATACAGTCAAGGGGAATAAGTTCAGAATTCAGTGCATCTGAGTAAAGTAAGAATATTATAGTTCAGTCTTTATTGTGAAAGATAGTTTTAGATCACATAAAGGACCAAATAAAGAATACATCATTTTTATTTTTTTTTATTGATTTCAGAGAGGAAGGGAGAGGGAGAGATAGAAACATCAATGATGAGAGAGAATCATTGATTGGCCGCCTCCTGCATGCCCCCTATGGGGATCGAGCTGCAACCTGGGCATGTGCCCCTGGCCAGAATCAAACCTGGGACCTTTCAGTCTGTAGGGAAGCTCTCTATCCACTGAGCCAAATCAGTTTGGGTAAGAATAGATCATTTTAAAATAAAGTAGATTCTGAACATAGATGTGTTATTGAAAAATATTCTAAGACTAAATAATGGGAAAATAGTTTTTAATTTTAAAATTGACTTTAAATCTACAAAGTATTAACTTCAGCTTTCCTTAAAGAGAATCTGCAGTATGCTGCAGCCATTACCTGCCACTGAGTGAGAGCATAGGGGCGGGCAGAAGGGGTGGGGCAGGAATTACCTGGGTAGAGTAGTCAAGGATGATGTCTCCATGGAACCCTAGTGTATAAAGTGTACACAGCTTTAAAAAATTTTCAGACCTAATTGACCACATGCATTGCTAATGTAAAGGGGGCCCCGCTGGCATGGCTCAGTGGTTGAGCATTGACCTATGAACCAGGAGGTCATGGTTTAATTCCCAGTCAGGGCATATGCCTGGGTTGTAGGCTCAATCTCCAGTTTGGGGCATGCATGAGGCAGCTGATCAATGATTCTCTCTCATCATTGATGTTTCTATCTCTTTCGCCCTCTCCCTTCCTCTCTGAAATAAATTCTTTTTTAAAAGATAATGTAAAATGGGAATGCTTGCCTTTCATAATAACTGAAAAAAGGTAGCTTGGATGAAGCTAGATGACCAAGAGAAAGTAGGATGAGAAATGACTAAAGATGTAAGCAAGAGTCAGACCAAGAGGGGTTTATGGGTTGTAGTAATGAGCTTAGATTTTATTGAAAGTGAAGCCATCAATGTATTTTTTTACACATGGGAGTAACAAGATCAGATTTTCATTTCAATAAGACCATTCTGACTGCTATTTAGAAAATATGTTGAGAGGACACATGTGGAAGAGCTGAGGAAACTGCGAGACCTCTGCAGTGGTTAGTCTAGATGAGATATAGAGAGAGTCCCGACAGATGCAGAGAACAATATTAACAACAGAAGAAATCCCAGGATAAAGAAAACAGATGTGTGACCAGTAAATGTACAATCAGAAAAGATAAGAAACTCTCACAATCTTAATTTAAATTCACGGAAATTTAATTT
The DNA here is from genome assembly GCA_004026665.1 of Murina feae. Classification (NCBI taxonomy): domain Eukaryota; kingdom Metazoa; phylum Chordata; class Mammalia; order Chiroptera; family Vespertilionidae; genus Murina; species Murina feae. The sequence continues at coordinate 27,559 of PVJC01007568.1, forward strand.
GCAAAAGCTTAATCTTTAACTCAATTTTGAATGAACACATAAAACTGTTAAAAATCAAAACAAACCTCAAAGACCAGAAATCTCATATTTAGAATTACAAGACTGGGAACTTACACAGTCGGCTCTTATTTCTCATATTCTATAAAAATCACTTTTAATCAGTGAATTAACATTTCCTTGGAGCCTCTGGTCACAACATTTTGGTCAATTAATATATATGTTAATTTCCGTGTAAAGTTTTATGTGAATTTCTGTTTAAGATACCTTATGTAATCTGTATTATATTGATGTCGAACTCATGGCCAACAGCACTTATACTTCACACCCGAGTGAAGCTTATTTAACATATCTTTCTCCGTAAGGCCTGCTTGGGAACACTAGATATCGAGTCAGCACTATGTTTGGGTGAAGGGGCATTTTAAATAGCAAAATCACAAACAAAAAGCACAAAAAATAAGAAAAACATGGCCTAAATGTACTGTGAAAGGAGACCTGTTTATAGTTAGAAGAACTGAAATAAGAAGACAGAGTATTATTCTGTTGGACCTCAGATGGAACATTGGCATTGGGCAACTCAAGTTTCTCACTGCTCTGTGACTTGTCCACAAATGACCCTGAAAGCCCCAGGGAATTGGAGGGTTACAGATTAATTTTGCCAAATAAGCAAATGGAATCCCCAAATAATCAACTATATTTTGTTTTTCAGCTAGTTCCAATAAATCAATGGGGTGAAAATTAAGCCAAAGATTGTCAGTCCGAAAATACCTAAATTTGTCTTCTAGTTAATGAAGAGTATCTTTAGAATCAATCAAAGTCTTAAAACTTTCCACTAACAGTATTACTTAAGCAACTATCCTGTTATACAACCCTAATCTTTGAAAGAAAACTTGGGATATTAAGTTTAAGCCTCAGCTTCTTACCTTCAGATTCGAGCAGCGTTCACTAGATAAGAGCAATTTAGATAATTAAGTATTTTCAAGAGTTTTCCAGTGATATTCATTTAAAAGTTTAATTAGGTGAGGCTTTCCAGAATTAATTCAACACTTTAGATACATATTCTTTTACTTTCTGCTATGAACCAATTTTAATATTGTCATTGTTATAAAGCCACAAGGATATCTGACTAGTATTTTTCACATCAGAGCCTTTGAATACCTTTAATTATCAGTCTGTCCTATGCTGTGCATTTGCAAGACTACTGAAACCTGAAACTTTTTTCTTCCAATTGGCAGATGGCTGCTAATCTTATGAAAAGTGGTGTGAGAATCAATGCTGTTTGCCCAGGCTTTGTCAATACGCCCATCCTTAAAACCATTGAAAAAGAAGAAAACATGGGACAATTTATGGAATATGCATACCACATCAAGGATATGATGAAATACTATGGGATTTTGGAGTGAGTAAAGCTATACCTTTCTTTTTTATTTGATGGAGCAAAGCACTATCTACATATAAGCAATAAAAAGGGGGAGGAGGAATAAAGTTTTAAAGTTGAGAAACGAATGCAAACTTCAAAGTTTGGTTTTGGCGTACTATGTGAAAGAAAATATCTTTTCTGGATTTCTAAATAGAATGTGTTTATATACATTATGAATTTTGCTTTAAGATATAGACAATGCATTATTAATACCTTTAGACACAATCAGACATAGTGTAAAAAGGTGATGTTATCTTTGGAAGCAGTGATGTCTTATCTGCCTAAATTCCAAACCATATTTACTTACTTATAATCTTTGTGAAATTTCATATGGCCCTCTAACTTCAATCATTTTTATACTAAACGATGGATCAACACGTGTTTGGTGAACAATATCTGAATTAGAGCAGTCAGATTTCACAGTATAAAGTCATAGCTATCATGCTGATGGAATTAGACCACCTAGGATCAGATCCCGACTACACTTCTGACCATGAACTTCTCCATCAAGCTCAGTTTTCTCACATGTAAAATGGGGATAATATTAAAACAAACTTAGGGGACTTTTAAAAGTCCATAAATAAGTTGATCCATGTAAAGTACTTAAAACAGCAACAGATTCAATAACAGACATGCAATAAATGCTAGCTATAATTCTTTCTATTTTTACTCTAATAACGTTACTGTCTGATAAGTCTAAGATGTACTGGTAAGATAAAGATGAGAAAATAATAATTTTGTCAATGTAAATAATAAATACAAATTTGTAAATTCTTCCTGTCAAAATGATAGCAGGTTAGGCTTGGAAATCTACTGGTTAATTTATCATATAATTTAGTTAATATCTAGTTGAATAAAACATGTTTTTCAGCTTCCTGATAAACACTTTCCTATTACATGTTAAAAGTAGTAAATTATTCAAAAGTAACTAAAAACTGAAGTGAAAATTATGCCTTCATCTTTAGTTTAAAACACCAGTGTTTCCTCTCCTTTTAGCCCAACAACGATCGCCGATGGATTAATAACACTCATTGAAGATGATACTTCAAATGGCGCTATTATGAAAATCACAAATTCCAAGGGAGTTCATTTTCAAGAGTATGATGCAACTCCACTTCCTGTAAAAACTCAGTGAACATCTTACATGTCAGCCATAACTGAAAATAAGCCCAAGTGACTTATATTCAGACCATATCTTCATTTGCATATAACTTTCAAAGGGAAATGTTATTGTATGACACTTTCCTTCATGCAGTTGATGTTAATTTTTTTCTAAACGATGAGCTAAATATATAGAAAGAAATTGGGGACTGTCAAAAAATATGATCTGAATCAAAGCTAGATTTTGATCCTTATGGTCTAGGTAATGATTAAAACAAAGGATATTCAAGGAATATTCTGCTTTTCAAAAAAATTTATTTAAATTTGTGGCTCATAAATATTGTTCTTCAGAATATCATTTTAAAGGGGATACTTGAATTGTTATTTAAATTAAACCATATGTAAAAAACACGCCTCATTTTGTTTCAATATTAACATTTTAAAAGAGGGAGGCGACTGACAATGGCAAATTTTTAGTAGCAATAACATTTATTTGTATACGAGCTTTCAGCTGAACAAGTCAGCTTTTAAAGTTGTGGCATACTTGGCAGCAGTAGTTGAGGAATAAATTACAGTGTGCATACAATCCTAAATGAAAATCTGATGTATGGAAAAATGACAGAATGTAAACTGGCTGGGTTGTTGATCCACAGTTCAGCTTCCCATCGGGAAAAGCAGTTTTTTCCCTCTTTGCTTACTTTAAAAACCTGGAGTCCAAAAATCTCAGGAATGAAATTTGTAATAGCTACAGCAGAAAACATAGTGCTCCTAAAATGTTATATTTAAGATACACTTATTAAGAAAACAAATGCAGATGTATTTTTTTTCTAGATTACTTCTCATTTATTTTTACTAATTTCAAAAGTGCCTTCCTTTTCATGAAACTTTCCCCCCCTCATCTCCAGAAGTTACTTAGTGTTCTATGTATAGTGGTGCAGAAGCCAATTTGTTGCAGCTTCAACTGTAAATGTTTTTGTATGCTCAGAGTCATCCATCATCACAAGAGGTGAAATAGCTGTGGTGTATTTCTGTTTTCCCTGTCAGGTCTTTTCAGATGGGATCACTAAGTGCACCTGCTTTGGGTAACCCTATTTACAAGCAATAATTAAAGCTAATCATAGTGAAAGCACAAGATTTCTAACTCAATCCTTTCCTCTTATAACTTATACAAAATACAAAATGCAAATGTTGTATGAGTGATTCACTGTGTCTGCTAACTCCAGAGCTTCCAGCTTGGAACAAAATTTATTCACCTGAGATAAGCAAGTATTTCCGAGAGGTCCTGGAGTGTTGCCATATCTTGCTCTGTTTTAATTCTGCCACAGAGAACAAGTTGCCTTCACTTTTAAAAGGGGATTTGAATATGAATAACTGTTATCTAGATCTTCACATAACATATTTCAAAAACCACCAAGAAATGAACATCAGTGACTGTCTAATAGAGATAAATTGTAAAATTAGCACAACCTTATTTGTACATTATGGCAGTGACCAATCAGGGGGTACTATATGTGGTGTGTCACTTATTGTATTTTTCCACTGCAATGTTTAAAGCTGTAGCTTAAGCTTTTCATTTATGAATAATTCTTTGTATTGGCAGCCTTCAGTATACTTTGTACTTTGATTTTTAATTTTTTTTCAAATAAATAAACTATGCAGACATTTACAGCTGAGTAGAACTAAAAAATGTGATTTATATTTTAAAAAGTTCTTTTACATTGAAAATTTATCTTCTATAAATAGCTATAAACAAGTCGATAATGTTATATGATATCTCTATATGCTGGTCGAGAAAAAAATAAATATTAAATTGGGGGGAGGTTTAGTTCCTTTAATTGTATTTTTCAGTGAAAATCCTAATGTGACTAATAGTATTTTTCAAATATCTTTTTCCTATAAATGAAGTAGGGCTCGCAGAGCAGCGAAACAAAACATGTGTGGGCACTGAAAAAAGATGGAGATTTGCTATTGACATTGAAATGTCCAACAAACTTATTTTTTCAATATAACAGTAGTCTTAGATACTCATAGTACCATTTAAGATACAAGTGATGATGTAAATGATTTCCATCTATGCTTTATTTAGTCATAAATTTAGGACCCAGAAGAGGTCTGAAAACGAACATTTTTAATAAAATCTAAAGTCATACACACACTAAATATCACTTGATGGGTAGCTTTTTTCTTACATTAGAATTTCAAAAGGCACATTTATGGTGCATTGGGAAAGGTGATGGTATCTAAGGTCACAATTGATGTCATCAGTCCTCCATCTCTGACCTCTTGTTGGCTTCCTTCCCAGGCAGCTTTCCTCAAACGACGCTTTCAGGAGCTACAGCCTGACTCTCTCCAACCTCCAAAATGGCGAGACAGGAGCTTGTTTTTGACAGCAGAGCTCATTTGCCTTTTTTAACTTATGTGCAGATGCCCATGTAGTCAGAGAGGTGCCAGACGACATGCCTTCCCCAGAGCTGGTAGAATTTGAGGGTGCTGGGGAACACGAAACACGGGCAGGTAATTGACTTGCATCTATAGACTAAGAAAAGGAGAGGGATAATTTTCAAGAGGAAACTTATGCTGCCATTACCAGAACAAAAAGCAGAGATAGCTTCTGCAGAGGAAGACAGAGTGAACAAGGGATTAGTTATGCCTTCATCCTTTAGATACATTTTCACAGACTACCATGGTTCCTATAATATGCCTTGTTTTTCAAATTGTATGTATCACGTTGGACGGGATATGACATGAGAAAATGAATGAAAAATGCAGCATGCATCTCACGCATATATGTTCATGCTCATTCTCAATGTAAAATATATTTCTTATTGTGGGCCCAAGCGAAAAGGGTTCAAAAGCTACCTGTTTGAACATTGACTGCAATCACTGCCTCTAGACATCCTTCATTTCTGAATTTCTGACTGCTACCATTTAAATCCTATAGTTCCATTCGAACCGATTAGCACCACTTCTAATTCTTCTTACTAAAATTACATCATCAGCATAGAGTTACACTAAATTTTAATAGGGTTTTGTAAGTTTAACTTTGAACCGTTTAAACTATTCCCTGTCCCCAGTTTTCAAATAACACTGACACACATGTATTCACTCATTCAACAAATAATTACTGAGCACTTTTTGGGCAAAATTTATATACACAAGTTTTAGTATAAGGTGTCTTATGTAAATATTAGTGCAGACACATATTGATTAAGGTCTCATATGGAAAATGGCACTGAAGTCTGAAAGAATCTATTGATTACAAAAGTTTTAGAGCCTGTCCAGTGTGGCTCAGTGATTGAGCATTGACCCATGAAACAAGAGGTCCCTGGTTTGATTCCTCCTCAGGGCACATGCTCAGGTTGCAGGCTCAAACCCCAGTAGGGGATGTGCAGGAAGCAGCCAATCTCTGTTTCTTTCTCATTGATGTTTCCATCTCTCTAGCCCTCTCCTTTCCTCTCTCTTTAAAATCAATTTTAAAACATTTTTTTAAAAAGTATTAGAAGAGAATTAAAGAGCCAAACATGTAATGATGATACAACCCAGTGCCAACTGGAAAACAGGAATAATTAGGTATTCCATCACTGAAAATTATTTATTCGGGAAAAACAAAGGATTGCAATCTAGAACATGCAGACATGGTGAGCTACTTGCACACACTGCCCCCAGACAAAGATGCAGAAGGAAACGATAGAAAGGAAAAGAAAATCAAGAGGAGGGAGACAGTTACAGCCAACAGAGCTGCTGTAAACATTGAGTTCTTCATATACGGTTCTCATGACGACATAGACTGCTTTTATTTGAAATTGTACAGGATGGTCTATTAAGTGCAATCAGGCAATGGAAGGAAATGGCAATGTAAAAATTGGAAAGAAAAATGTCATTATTCTCAGTGGATGAGATTATTAATATATAGAGTGTCCCAAAAGAATGTATGCACACTTTGAATGATTATAAAGTCAGTGTTTACTAACTTACCGTTCATTTTCAAAATTTAAACTAATCTACAGAAATGAATAAATCTTTTTTTTTTTTTTTTTTGGTCAATGCCTGTTTTCAAATCAATGACCATTCTGGTCCAGGCCCTGCTGGTAATGGGAAGCAATGGAATTGCAGACATCAACAATCATTTTGTTTGGTATTTGTGGGCCCTCAATTTGTCAGCTATAGCTGGTTTTATACCATAAGCTTTATCGTTTATGTATCCTCATAAAATAGTCTAGTGGATAAATTTTCTTGGTTCAAAGATTAGTCTGGCTTCAGCCATTATTTAAATCAGTTAAACCTGAAACGAAGTGAAAATTGAGTTATCAGCTTTTATTTTTTAATTATATTTTATTGGTTTTTCACAGAGAGGAAGGGAGAGGAATAGAAAGCAAGAAACATCAATGAGAGAGAAACATCAATCAGCTGCCTTCTGCACACCTCCTACTGGGAATGTGCCCGCACCAAGTTACATGCCCTTGACTGGAATCAAACCTGAGACTTTCAGTCTGCAGGTCAATGCTCTTTCCACTGAGACAAACTGGTTAGGGTGAGTTATCAGCTTTTAAACTGTGTATACATTTTGAGGGTGTTCCCCCCAAAGTGTATACATACTTTGAATAATTATAAAGGTAGTGTGTGTATTTCAACTGCATTTTCAAACTTCCAGGAGCATTTTAGGTTGAATCTCCTTTGTTCAAAGATTAGTCTGCCTGAAAAGAAACATCAGTTGAGCCATCAGCTGTTAAAGTGTGTCCATATGTTTTGGGGATAGCCTGACAAAGTATAAGAGATTTAACGTTAGAATGCATGACGACTTTAGCAAGTGTTATAGATTAAAAATATGACAACCGTTCTGTTTAGCTTCTCCAAACAAGAGGTGGAGTCTATTTCTCCCTTTCTTGAATATGGGCTGACCTGTGACCTCCTTTGCCAAAACAATGCAGGAGAATCAACAGTGGGTGGTTTCCGAAGAAGCTTTTGTATGCATGTGTCTGCTTTTGTGCTTGAAATCCTGCCACCTCCTGAGCAAGCATGAGGAGAGCCTGCTGATGGATGAGAGACCACATAGAGAAGAACCCAAACACCTTTTAATTGCCAGTTCCTAGCCAACCCCGCAGCCAGCAGCAGAGATTGAGTGAGCCCCGTAGGAGATTAGCCAAGGCTGACTCACAACAACAGAACTAAGGGCTCAGCTGAGGCCAGCCCAAATTGCCAGCCCACGAAATTGTGAGATAAATAGTTGTCTTAACCCATTATTGTATGGATTCTTTATAATGCAGCGATTGCTAAATGATGCAGGAAGGCTCTGAAAACAAAGATATTACAGGAAAAACGTGAAAATCCTAAAACAGAAAAAAAGACATTTAAAATAGAGCATTTTTAATAACATAAAAATTATTAAGTAGCTTCTGGCTTTCTGGGGAGAGAAGGAAGGAAGGAAGGAAGGAAGGAAGGAAGGAAGGAAGGAAGGAAGGAAGGAAGGAAGGAAGGAAGGAAGGAAGGAGGGAAGGAGGGAGGGAGGGAAGGAGGGAAGGAAGGAAAAGAGGGAAGGAAGGGAGGGAGGGAAGGGATAAAAACAAACCTAAAAAAGCTTGGTCAATGCAAAAAATCTCATTGATGGCATAGGAAAGCCACCCAGGCAATCAGAATTTGAGAGACCAAGACATTGGCAAAAAGAGAAACTCACTAAGATGATTATAGTGTTTTGGGTACTTTTCCACCGAGGCCAATTTTTAAATTCACAGAGGTTTTAAGAAACTAGCATAGCATGACTGCTAAATTGCAGAGCAGTAGAATACAATAGTATTAAAGTGTTCTATGGCTGGGGGTGGGGATTGGAATTTAGGACTACTAAAACATCAGAATTTGAGAGGAGAAGATTACATAGAGGAAACAAAAACACAGAAAAGAAAGATCTGGACCAATTTCACTACAAGCCATCCAACGTGCCATAAGCAGCTAGGTTTGAGAGGCAGACAAACTAAGTATAAAGTCGCTGCTAAGAGACTGGAAAAACTAAGCATAGCTCTCCTCAGATTACATGTGAGGGAGAAAAAATAATTAACGTGTCCCTTATGATTGTGAGGCAACAGAAAAGCTCCCAGGCTTTCATTTGTGGCTCCCAAAAAGCTGGACTTTACAAGTAAGGGCAAACCAGAACTAGAGACCAGGCTTTACAGAGATTAAAACCCAGGCTCAAATGAACTTCATTCCCTATTAGATTTAACTGATGTACCACTATTTTACGTGACTGCCATAAGCCAATGAAACGTTCTCTGGAGAAAAGGTATCATCCAAAGCTTCTCTAATTTTTATACACGATTCCTAGCATTAAATTAAAAATATCTAAACTGAAACAAAAAAGAAAAGGGAGATGGACAATACAGAAAAACAGCATGAGAGAAATATGACATTCAAAACAGTCTAGCATAGGTACAAGCAGAGTTTTAGAAAAGAAGAAAAGAAAAATCAAGGCGGAAGCAAAATTTGGAAGTAATGTTCAAGAATTTTCCAAATGTAATTCAAGCTACTGATTTAAGAAACAATGCAAATAACAAGACGAAAAGCACACCTTGCCAACTGATAGTACGAACTACGGGAAGCCAATGGCCAGACCAAAACAAGCAAACAACAGAGGCGGAAAAAAGACAAATTGTCTTTAAAGTAACAAAAGTAAAACTGGCAAGTGTCTTCATAATAGGAACTACATACATAAGTCAGAAGACAATGAAATAATATTTCAAAGTTCCAAAACAAACAAACAATAAACCCAGAGTTCTATACATGCAGAAGAAAAACTTTCAAAATTGAAGGTACAATAAAGATGTTTCTTTTAAAAAAGAGAATTTGTTACAACAGATCTACATTCAAAGAAATGCAAGCAAGGAGTTTTTCGGGCACCAAAAAGGGATCCCTAGATGGAGGAAGAGAGATGCAGGGAGGTATAAGGGATAATGAAAAAGGAAAAGGTGTGAGGAAATAAAACGACTTCTTGTACTAAGCAATGAAAATCATTACTTCTAGGATTAGAAATATATGAAAATACAAAAGTCAAGAAGGAGCAGATAGAAAAATGTTTTAAATTATATTTTCTGGGACATGGTAAGATCCACTAAGTACTGTTAGATATTAAGAAGTCAATAGTGTTTAATGTAATATATAAAATAAATAATATATAAGCCCGTCAGAGAAAGACAAATACCATATGACCTCACTTATATATGAATCTAATGACCAAAATAAACTGATGAACAAACAGAACCAGAGGATGGATACATGGAACGGACTAAAAGATGTCAGAGGAGAGGCAGGTGGGTGGACTGGTTGAAAGAAGGTGAAGGGATTAGCTGAAGAACGTATATGCATTGCCCAGGGGACACACAGTCAGTGTGGTGAGGGCCAGAGTGGGGGGGATGGGCGCTGGGTGGAGGGGGGCAAAGGTGGAGGGAATGGGAGACATCTGTAATAGTGTCAACAATAAAAATAAATTAAAGAAAGAAAGAAATTCAAATAATAATAGTTGATAAGTCTAAAGAACAGAAAGAAGAAAAAATTAGTATATATAATGAGAGACCCAAGAGATCAACTGAAAGACTTGTATGCATGCATATGAGCATAATCAATGGACACAAGACACTGGGGGGAGGGGGGGAGGGAAGGAGGGGGGAAGGTCAAGGGAAAAAAAATGGAGACCTATCTATCATTCGTTGTAATACTTTAAGCAATAAAACAAAATAAAAAAAAAAAGAAAACAAATGAGTCCTTGAGTAATGAACTTGTAAGTGCAGTGGTCTTCCTTCACCTTTCTCTACAACCCCCAATGGTTTTTCCATTGCAGTTAGAATAAAATCCCACCTGTTTTCATTCCTCTTCTGTCGGACTTCTCTCTAGGCTCAGGAGCTTTGCTGACCCTGGAAAGTGTCAGACTCTCTCCCATCCAGGCCCTTGTGCTCACTCTTCTAACTAGATGGATGTTTTCCCACAGATTATTGGCTCCAATATAACCTCAGTACCACCTCCTGTCACCACTACTCTAAATTAACCTACTTAGCAATTCTACTCTAGGCTATCACATTGCCCTTATTCTCACCTTTATCGTTATAAGATTGATTCTCTGTGAATTTATCTCTGCTATGTTTTTAACTTCATATGGCTTTTCTACTCTACCATAATATAAGCTCTATAGAAACAAAGGCTACCTGTTTCAATTCATAGAACATGGTGTGCATGAAGTAAAATGAATGAGTGAATGAATGAATGAATGAATGAATGAATGAAATGTCTGTTAAAAGGCTAAAGCATCCTAAGCTTCCTTAAAATATATAAGTTCCCTGACTGGATGGTGTGGTGTAGAGGTTGAGTATTGACCTATGAACCAGGAGGTCACAATTCGATTCCCAGTTAGGGCACATGCCAGGGTTGTAGGCTTGATCCCCAGGGTGGGGCATGCAGGAGGCAGCTGATTAATGATTCTCTATCATCATTGATGTTTCTATTTCTCCCTTCCTCTCTGAAATAATAAAAATGAATGACTTTTGCAATATTATGTGTGAGTTTAAGTACCACATTTTAAGAGGGCTTAAATATCTGAAGCTTACGTTTTATCTTAAGTGCAATGAGAGAAGTACACAAAACTTCAAATTTTGGAGTTGTTGTAAAGAAGACAGAACAGACATAGTTTTATCTGAGGAACAGAATTATTAGTAATTGGAGATACAAGGAATGTGATATGAGGAACCATCAGAATTAGGATCCTCTAAATGAGATTTCGTTTGCCCTGGAAGCAGAAAAGGCATTGTTCATTGGAATGGTTGAGGCTGGCAGCCACCTGTTAGGGATATTGTACACAGCATGTCTGTGTAAGTAGAAAGTTGGACCAAAAGGGCTTTAAATTACTTTTAATTTTGTTTCTATTCTCTAGTACTATGTAATGGTCCTTGCATTTAAATTTATATCAAGTTAATAGCATTTATAGTAATGCTTCCCATAATCAGAAAAGGTCAGTATGGTTTTCATTCACTAATTTGCTTTTTTCCTGACCTTTGTTAATGTCCAGTTTCTCCTACTTATTTAATATCAAGGATATTTGGGTAGAAGGCTTTTCATAACTCTGTGGACCTCCTTTGTTGCTTCTGAACTTGCTACCTCATCTTATACAGTCACCTAGGTGTGATCCTCCAGCCTCTGGCTAGGACCTCTTTAAATGAGTCACAGAGGCCACCCAATTTTGGATCAGTCCAGTGCTTATTTTGTTTAGATTTTGTGTCAAAGAGCTTACATAATGTTAGTTGATGAATGGTCTGCTTTCTTCCTGTGCATGGGAATGGGTGTGGGGAGATTTCCTAGGTAAGGAGGATGTTTGCAGTATTAGTTTTCTTAAGTGAATTTTAGCATCCTTATCTGATGGCCCTTAAAGTGTTATCATAAAACTTATCTTTTTTGTCTTCTCTTCCTATATCTTATTTACAAAGGGTTTTGTAAATGTACAGGAGTGATGCAAGCAGACACCTATGGTTTTATGGAGGCAAACATGTTGCTATTTATGAAACTGAGTCAGAAAATTACATCTTTATTACCTAAAATCTTTTATTCCTCCTTGCCCTTTTTCTTTGATCCATCTCAAAATCAAGTTCTCACATCTTGCATGTGCTAATGTATTTTGATTTTTATCATAACTGCTCTCCAGCTCCCAGGATCTGTCCTAGTCAATTAACCCTAAATACTATGTTAGTGGGATCCAACACATGCCTCTAAGTGGGTCAGTCCCCAACTCCAGACCTTCTGTCTCCCATTTCCAAAGGCACAAAGTCCAGCCCTCCAGACAATCCTTCCAGGCCTTACACAATTAAACCACAATTCACCAGTCCTGCCTTATCTGGGCTAATCTTCATCAAATTACAGGCTCCCCAAATCCCAGCTCTAGATTTTTCTTACCTTATTCCTCTTTTATCTTTATTTATAAATCTTCTTGGGAGAGAGTAGGAAAAAGTGCAAGGGGGGTGGGTAGGATAGAAACCCTACACATAGAAGAAAGTTAATATGAGGGATGGGGTGGGGGGGTGTTTTAGGGTAAAGATAGTAGGAAGAGACTTGGATAAATTTCAGAGAAATATGTTTTTCATATTTAGCCTAGTATAAAAGCATAAGGAATAGATTTTTTAAATTTAATTGTATGCATACAGATGTTTGCAATCATTGTTGATTTAGAATCAATGGAACAATGAATACGTTTGCCATATGATAAAGTACCTAAGACAGAACAGCAGGCTTTTCCAGGTTGGCAATAGCTCATTGGTAATAGTAAGTGCTTACTTATTACTTGCTGGTTGATTTTAACTGTTTTGGGGTGTGTGTGTGTGTGTGTGTGTGTGTGTGTGTGTGTGTGTGTGGCAGGGGAGGGTATCAGCCATATCCCACACTTCTTTTTACTTGTGTTCTAAAACATCACACATCAGGCCCCAAGGTTGCTGGGTTTCTGGGTTGCTCTGTGTTTCTCAATATCATTTTATGCCCAGTACAACAGAGCAGTGATTGATTTCTGCTTTCCATTATCTTTTTTCATCTTATTACAAGTTGTGGTGAGTGACTAATGAGGAATGCTGAACTCCAAACAGTTCTGTTTCTTGTCATTGCTGTAAAATATTCAAAAATTTAAAAACTAAGCAGAATAACTCTATTTGGAGAGCTCTTCGCACTCATAGACACACACAAAAACATAACTTGATGAGTAGAAAGCCAGCAATCTCCAATAAAACTTTCTTTTGTAAAAGGCTACCCATTTTTTGAGGTTTCTAAGTCAAATGTTATTGTCTCTTTTCATTACCTCTTCTTGGCTACTTGAGCATTTTCTAGCAGAGAGAAAAGGCTGAATCATCCCCATAGTCATTTTCAATCATGAGCTTCACTGAATCCATCCTATTGGGGTTCTTCCTTTTTAACATGGAAACAGACAGTAAGAAATGGGGAAATTAGCCCTTCTTTAACCCCCCTTACTTAAATATAGTCAATCAACTCTGTTGTATTTCCGCTTATGTGTGACAAATCAAATTTTAATGATGCATAAACCTGCATGTTAAAAATGAAAGTAATGAAAAAATGGTTTTATTCTTCCCCACCCCACTATCTAAGGAGACAAATTGTTTTACTTTAATTTAGTGTGCTTATAATCTAAAACAGTCCTTTCCCCCAATAGAAGGAAATTTTGTGAGAAAACTTAATTTTCTTGAAGCTCTTACGCAGGATATTTACTGAGTGGAGTATTAAATTTGATCTAAATTTAAATTGCATTTAATATTATAAGTTCTAAGCATAGTTCTGCCTTCAATTTCCCATACATTTATTGAATAGCTATCTTGTGCCAAGCACAGTACTAGGACACCAAGGAATTAATAATGAAATAGTCACAGGCCTGCCTTCAAGAAGCTCACAATCATGTTTGGGAAACAGATATGTACAGAGAAAAAAACATCATTTTTCCATGTTATAAAAAGTGCAAAAGATTTATGGGTAAAGTTGATGGGAAGATTATAATGGAAACTCTGCTTGAGGGGGTTAAGGAAGGAAACCCTTCAAGAAAAAGGAGACACTTGAGTCTGGTCTTGAAAGATGTTTAGGAATTTGGAGGAAGGTATTCCAGGGAGAGGAAAAATGTATAATTAGCTCAATAAATGATAATTATCAGTTTCCTAGGAGGTCACTGTAGAACTTAGGGTTGAAGTTGAAACTTTATAAGAGGTTTTTACTTTTCATTGGCCAATAGGGAAACTTCCATGGATGTTGATAAGAAATGATACGAACAGGTGTTTGAGAATATAATCTTGGGGTGGGTTCAGAATGAAGTAGGTAAGGGCTGGCCTGACAGTCTGATTAACTCAGTGGAGAAATATTCCAAAATTCTATAGGAGAGATGGTAGAGGCCTCAATAAATGCAGTAATAATGGAGATGAAGAGGTAAACTTGGACAGGACACAATTAGGAAACAGAATCAGCAGTGTCACCTGGACAATGAGCAGTGAAAAGGAGGGACCATTCACAGGTTTTCTAGATGCCATGTACAAAGTTTTATAGCAGCATCAATAACATTTATTGAGGGCTTACTCTGTTCTAGTCAGCAAGCTAAGCACTTCCTTTCAAGTCTTGTAACAATCTTATAAGACAGACACCATTTTTACCCCAATACTACAAAATAAATGAAGTGTAAACTACTTTGAAATGTAGCTGCAATTCCAGCAACCTTGAACTAGAATTATTATTTTCAAAATTTTTTGAAGTTCATTATTTATTTTCTCCATATCCACATGAGGCAGGGGTCAAATATAAAATCCACTTTGTTTTAATAAATGGGGAAGTTGATCTACCTGGGTGGGGGGGAGGGGGAGGGATGATGGCAGCTCAGGAATGAAACTCAGTCTCCTCGGACCTGTGCTGGAGAGAGTCTCTGGCTCTTCTAGAATGACTATGACCAGAGAAGGTATTGTCTCCAGTTTGCATTTCACAAATCACATTTCTGCAGAAGAGATTCTAGGAAAAACATAGATGAGTTCAGGCTCTTGGTTTCAAGTGCAAGAAATTATGACACCAAGGTGACTTACACAACTCAGGGGACATAAATGCAGCTAATGGCAGAAACAAAGTGGACCCAGGATCTCCAAAAGTGTCCGCACTGCAGTTTCTTCTCCTCTGTTTGACTATTTCCTTCAGGGACCCCAGTTTCCTCCCACATCCCAACGATATGCCTGTGAGGGGAATCGGCATATCTATATTGCCCTAGTCTGAGTGCGTATGGTAGGTCTGCATGGCCCTTAGGTCAAAAGGTGTGCTGTCCAGGGACAGTGCTTATCTTGTCCCCTGAGATGCTGGAAGAGACTCTGTCATCTGTGAACATGAAATGAGGGGGTTGGAAAATAATAATCTTACTTGTTTTGATTGATTTGCTATACTAAAGTATTGATTTGATGCTGTATTTCATTTTAAATCTTTTCAGAAAAGCAATTTTGTTATTCAAAGAAAAATTGGTCTTGACATCTCAGTGTGTTAAAATTACTATTGACCTATGATCTGGGGCCAGAATGAAAGCCCTGGGACTGTAGACATACAGATTGATACTGCTCCTGCCTCTGACAACAGGATTCAGACAATTCCTGCTTCTAATATTTTCATCTGATTTGAATAAATGGAATTCTGCCACTAGAGCTTTTACCTGACATTTTTCACCGCTTACTTGGATTTTGTATTTTTTATTTATTTTTTTTTAGATTTAGGTAACATGTATTGGAGCTTGCACCTCTTTCATGTCTTCGTTTGATTTAAATATCACACTAGTTACTGCATTCTGACTTGTCCTATCCACAGAGTAAAATATACCGCCATTCATGGGTTCCACACTTTTACCTTTGTACACATATTCCTGGCATACTAACAGATAATTACTTTCATTCTAAAACTCTTACAAGGATTCCAGTTGATCCAGTTCAGTTATGGTGTCCTTCTGTGAACAGGACAGTGACAGGGGAGAGGAATTATAGAGAAGGCTTGATAGTACCCATGAGAATGAGGGATTAATACATAGGGATTAAAACTCATGGAATTCAATATTTACATTGCTGTGTGTTGATGAACAGAAAAGATTTTCATTATCAGCCCAAACAATGGAGTATTTCCTAGTAGGAGTCTTCCCAACTCCTTACCCAGTGGGTCCTTCTCCTTAAAGGGCCCCTCTTAAACACTCATACCCCTGTCTTCTCCACAGCAATGTCTCACCATGCCTGATCTTTTAGGGCAGAAAACAGAGCTCCACATATTTCTCCTACCTTTCACCACACGTAGGTGAAACAGACATGCAGCCACCACGGGAAGGGCAAGAGCCAAGCATTTCACATTCCAAGCTTGACACAGTGATTTAACCTGCATATTAGTAGCATGTTTTTTTTATGCACGCTGTATTAAGCATTCAAAAAAGTAACTTGTCCAGACAAGGTCTAAAAGCAAATCAGGAATGATCCCACAGATAAAAATTCCAGGCACCAGAAGAAGGTAAGGAGATATTTTTGGATATAGAGTTTCTGGTAGCAATCAAGTTGGCTATCGGAACAGGGCTGCCACAGGCCCATATGTCAATACCAAGCAGAAAAGTAACTATTTGCTACTTTTTGTCAATGAAATTGTCCATAAATATTTGAACATGATGATCTGAAAGTGAAGAAATTTGAAGACAGATTTCTTCTTTCTTTTCCCTTCATTTATTTAAAAGAAAACCACTGTTGTTGTTGTATTTTTTTTTTAATGAAGTAGGAGCTATAAATAAGAACACCAAATTAAAATTTCTAACTACTGATTGTTAGAAAACATAGCAGCCACAGAACCAAGGAGAGAGAGATGAGGATCAAAAAAATTGATTCCTAGCTAACCCTTTAAGTGCTGAATTGCTTCTGTCCTCAGAATTCTATTTTCATAAACTAGATATTCATATATGCCCAGTCTTCAGTTGTAAACTTTACACCAGACCATGTGGAACTCACAACTTTGGTTGGTACCATCTTGGTCATTTTCCTCAGAAGTTAATTGTATGTGATCTCTTAGAACTTCTCCACATGTCTGGGGGCTACAAGTGCCATTGAGTTATATAGTACTTAGGATCTCTCACAAGGTTAGATATGTATATTCATTCTGAGAAATGAGTAAAGGTCTGGTTACTCTAGACTAGAAAGGAACTTTCTTTGCCAAACTAAATACGAGTCAGATACAATTTTTCTGTTTGGCAAACAACCCTCTGTATCTATGTGTTCCTATACTTTTTTCAAAGGCTGAAAGAATAGACTTCATAAAGAGGAACTCTGGGAATAATAGTTGGTTATGTACTCAGAATTTATTTCACTTTTACTGACTGTGCTTAGATTTTTCCTTTGGAAACACCTCTTGCCCCCTGAGCTATAGCCATCAATTTTGAATGGATTGACTCCCTCCAGGTTTCAAGCTGTATTATTTTTCCCTATTTAAAACAAAAGAATTGTTCCATTAAGGGCTTTCACACAAGCCCAGATCTATCAGCATTTGGTTTCTTCCTGGCCACAGTGATTGGTCCAATCAGAATAAATCTTAAGACTTTTGTTAAATGGTTATACAAAGTGACAATCTCTCTCCCCTTGGGTATGAATCATGTAGTATGTTGCTCTTGTGGCTATTGGCAGCCATTTTATGACTATGATCAAGTCAACCTGGGGATGAAGCCAGACTCCCAGAGGAAGGTACAGCCAAGAGAATCATAGAAAACTGAGAGATCATCTAACCAAAACATGCCAGGACTTTTCAGATATGTGAGCCAATAAATCTGATTTGTTATTTATGCTAATTTGAGTTGGGGTTTAGTTATTTGCAACCAAAATATCCTAAATAATATATGAAGCATCTGCAAAGGTGCTTCATATTCTTTCAACCTTTGAAAAAAAGTTGAATAGGTTAAATGGTAAAAATCTAAGCGCAGTTAGTAAAAGTGAAATAAATTCTGAGTACGTAACCAACTATTATTCACAGAGTTCCTCTTTCTGGAGTATATTCTTTCAACCTTTGAAAAAAGTATAGGAAAACATTTTTTTATATATCCAGAAAATGAACACAAGAATATAGTGAAGGTTAAATGGAGCACTACTGTTTATTTCCATTCACTGTAGCATTTTATGAACTCAAGAATTTCAGATGGAAAAAAATGCAGAGTTAATTAGGACCAAACACTCTCTTTATATTGTACTAGGGGCCCAGTGCACAACAATTTGTACACTCCCGGGAGGAGAGGGGGTCCCTCAGCCTGGCCTGTGCCCTCTCGCAGTCTGGGACCCCTTGAGGGATGCCAGCCTGGGTGAAGGGCTGATGGCTGTTTGCAGGCTGGCCAAGTCTCCAATGGAGACCCTCACCCCATGGGGGTATGGCCAGCCTGGGTGAGGGGCTGAGGGCCACTTTCAGGCTACCCACAGTCCCTTCAGGGTTCGGGTCCCTACAGGGGTGCCTGGCCAGCCTGGTGAGGGGCTGAGGGCTGTTTTCAGGCTGCCCACAGCCCCTTCAGGGTAGGGGTCCCTGCCGGGGTGCCTGGCCAGCCTGAGTGAGGGGCTGAGGGCTGTTTGCAGGCTGGCCACAACTCCTATTGACCCAAGGTCCCAGCGAGGCTGGCTGGAAGCAGGTTTATTTGTTTTCTATAATTGAAACTTTATTGCCTTGAGTGAAGGCCACAGCCTGCCTAGGCAGGCAACAAAGCCTCCTGTGTGCTTCAGCTCCATGGCTTCTATAATTGAAACTTTGTTGCCTTGAGCCGAGGCCACATCCGGCCTAGGCAGGCAGTTTCCTCCATCGCTGGCCTCCTGTTTGCTCTAGCTCTGTGGCTGCTGGCCATCATCTTGGCTGGGTTAATTTGCATACAGCACTCTGATTGGCTGGTGAGCATGGCTTAGGTGTAACGGAGTGAGGGTTAATTTGCATATTACTCTTTTATTAGATTAGATAATATGTAGTAATCAATTCAAGTGCTTTTTTAAAAATAAATTTTGATGCCAACTTTGAAATTCCAGTTGCTTCATCTAAAATTTTCTCTCTACTGATAAGCTGCTGTATTGCATAAAATGACCAACATTAGTCATGCTTACAAGATAAGACTTTGAAAGATCTTATTATTTAAAATTATAATCTTAGATGGGCAAGGTAAGAGCAATCACTTATTCTTAAACAACTCAGAAGGCATTGGTTTATCATACTAGCTCCAGAAGAGAAATAACACTCAGGAAATTGAACACAAATTGTATTAGGTGGAGAAAAAATGAGTTCTGGACCATGATAACCTAAGTTAGAAAGTAGGTCTGAGTGGAGACCAGATCATAATGACAGTTAGGGGTAAGGAAAGAATAGAAAAGTGATAAAGATTTTTAAAAAATCAGTCTCACTTATTTGAATTTACTCCAGAGCCAGACTATGTAGAAATGTTAAAAAATTATATCCTAATGTTTGGGCTACTTATATATATGAGTGGGAACCCTGACACCAACAGTTGGCAAATAGTAGGAACATTTTGTAGAACTAGAAGAGGGTTCAAGCCAGAAACCTGCTACAAATAAATGAAATAGGTGTCACATTTTAAACCTTACAATTTGCCTTCTTAGTCCCATTCCCTACCCACTTCACCTTCCCCAATCCTTCCAGTCAATGATTTCTTGGTAGTCTGTCCTTACAAGATATTTTCATGATTTCTCTGCTATACTTTACATTCAAACTGAAAATGATCTAGCTTTGAGAAAATTTTCTACTTGTCTCACTGGGAGAAAGCAATGATTAACCACTAGACTTGCATTCAGGTAGAACTGAAGCTGGTTCTGTTCTTATTTAATAAACTTTGCATTTCTAAAAGAAATGGAGTGTTTTTCCCCCCCTTCCATTCTGCTATGTGCTACGTCTTTAACTGCCTTTTCTCTAACACATCACATAAAAGGTTATTTGATTTGAGAGGGGTTCCCAAATATTTGTGGAGATTACTAAAAGAAAAATCTTTATAAAATCACTTTGGAAAATATACTTTTCTTCAAAAAAAATCCCTAAAAATTATGCTTTGATTTCTTCTAACAGAGACTGAGAGAGAGAAAGAGAAGAGGAAGGTATTATTATATTATTAAGGCAAAACTACCACTTGACTACGTGGTGGGGGGGTGTATTATTATATTATTAAGATAAAACTACCACTTGATTACTTGATATTCAGTTAATATTTTATAAAAATTTATAATATTAAGAAAACTCTTTGGTGTGTAAAATTGCAATCTTTAGAAAAACTAATGCCATGTACTATTGTTTTGAAGAACAAAATCTTGCTCTATATATCTGGTTATGGTATGCTTTCAGGGGAAAAAAACATCATTTAAGCCTCATTTAGATACCTCATGGTACAGTGGGTCTTCACAAGCCACCCCAAGATATGCCCCAGTGGGATGTGGATTATTTTGAGCTAAAGGCAACTGAAACACTGTGGGTGAAAAAGAAACTTCTAGCCCCTCCCCCAATTTCTAGAATTTGAATTAGGAGCCTTGCCCATAATAAGAGATTCTCAGAGATAATCTTTTAGACTTACATGCATGGCAGGGCAAACTACTAATTACTGAACATGTGCTCTCCCTGCGATGACCTTCTGAAGCATTAGCTCACCCCTAGCTCAGAATGGTTTACATACCTCATTTTCTCTTTCTGTCTCAGAACTCTCATGTATGTGGGGATCTCTGACTTTCTCTTGTATGCGGTGCTCCTGTGTACACAAAGTTAATTTTGACATTTTTTGTGTGACGATGTCTCTTGATTTGATTATTTAGCCAGCCAAGAGAACCAGAGGAGGCAAAGTGGAATTTTCCCCCTTCCCTACAGTACCAGTAGATGAATGCCAAAACTCCCTGTTTTTTGATATTCTAACCTTTTACTTTTATTTTGTTTAATCAGGAAATATTTAAAATTACAGTTTATTTTAGGTTTCTAAATTTTATACCAGCTCATTTGCCAGCATCTGTCCTTCTCTCTATATGGGGTTTTGGCAGAGGTAGACTAAGACCGGTAGAATATCAAGTTTCTCAAACCACAGGATCTACAATGTCTTAGTTTTCCTCATTACTCCCCACCCCACACACCCAGTCCCACCCTAGAAATTAGTAATACAATCCAGAAAAGAACCTGCAGTTACTAAATCAAATAGAGTGTAGCTGAGAACCCTAGACTTAGAAGAAAAGTCAATTTAAATGTGTTTACAAATTTATAATCAAACATTTATAAGTATGATGCCAAAAACTTAAAATTCAGAAAGTCCACTTACATAGCATTCTCACTATGGCTTTCATGACAAGTTGATGATTATACTTCATTCTTACAGCTAAAGAATCTGAATCCACTTTCCAGAAAATATGTAATGTACTTATAAAAAAAATTCTTGAAAAAATGGCACGAGACAAATTCAGGAACTTTTTTTAAAATTTACTCTGAAAATCTCTATCTCAAAGATAAAATATTTAATTATCTAAATGATAGCTTGAGAATATGGCTATATTTTCTAAAAGTCATTTTAAATTAAATTTATTGGGGTAATATTGGTTAATAACATTATATAAGTTTCAGGTGTGCATCTTAATAATACATCATCTGAATATTCCATTATGTGCTTACCACTCAGAGTCTGATTAAAATATTAAAAAACTAAATTCTCAATATGATTTCTAAACTTAAGTGTACTGGCATATTTTCAAGAGGAAAAATAACCAAAACAAAACTATAGAAGCCACCAGATTCTATGTGAACAAAATGCTGAATATATTTATATTTTTATAAAACCAACATTTTCAACAAAAGAATCTACCATAAGTTATTATTCTTACCTTCCTAGGAAGAATAATTATTATTCTAAGAATAATAACCCCCCAGCATTTCTCTTATACTTTACATTTGCAATCTAAAACTTGCAGTTGAGTTACATATCATATATAACAAAAGCATAGTATACAAATTGTCCCCTTGACCAGGAGTTTTTCCGGGAGTTCAGCCAGGGGGCAGAGCTAGCCGGGAGAAGGGAGGGAGTGCCGCTAGGGACCCTACTAGTGCATGAATTTCAGGCACCGAGCCTCTAGTATTATATATAAGATTATTTTAGACTTATAAGTTATCTAATGTTTCATTTTCCTACTTTGGACCCATAGACCTACCCCCTCTATTTCTCCTCTGCCTCTCCCACACATTTTCAAGGAAATGGGCCGAAACATTCATTCAATATTTGGAAAATTAAGCTCCAGCTGAAATATTTTAAGACTGTCCTAGCCAGTGTTGCTCAGTGATTTGAGTGTCACCTGTGCACCAAAGGATCACAGATTTGATTCCTGGTCAAGGGCAGGTACCTGGGTTGCAAGTTCCATCCCTGACCTCAGAAAGGGCCAGTTCTCTCACATCAATGTTTCTCTCTCTCTCTTTCTCTTCTCCCTCCCTTCCACTCTCTCAAAAAAAAAAAAAAATTAATTAAAGGAAACAATATCCTTGGGTGAGGATTAACAAAGAAGAACCCACAAAAAAATCTAAACTAATAAAAGCGAAATATTAAAATTAACCATTTCTCTGAGACAGGGTAAGCCACGCCCACCAGCCAATCAGAGAGGCTGTATGCAAATTAGCCCAGCCAACATGGCGGCTGCCACTCACGGACCTGAGTAAACAGCCCTTTCCATTGCGGCAGGAGCCAAAGTGAAGCTGAGCCCTTCAGCTCAGCTCCGATTAAACTGCCTCTAGCGAAACACAGCTTTTTGAAACAATGTAACAATCATAGAATCCTCTGGAGCTGAAGGAAAGAGCAGCTCCGGCCTCACCAGTAAAAGTAACAATTGTTTCATTATAGACGCTGCGAGGTGAAGCAGAGGAGCTTCGTTAGTAGTTAGAAGGCCGCCTTAAAGGAACAGTGTATCAATTATAGGAGGTAACCATAGGCCTTCAAGGAACAGTATCAATTATAGGAGAAAAAACTCCAGAACCTGCGTCCAACCGGCCTTGCTGGGACGTTGGGCAATGGGAGCTGTGGGCAGCCTTAAAGCCCCTCACCCAGGCTGGTCAGGCACGCCAGCAGGTGGACATCCCCTGAGGGGTCCCAGACTGCGAGAGGGCACAGGCCGGCTGAGGGACCTCCCAGTGCACAGAGCGGCTGCAGGGCAGGACAGCGCAGGACCCAGGACCCGTGATGGGAAAGAGGCGGCAGGGTTGGAGGGCACCGGGAAGCGGGTAAGAGGCGGCAGGCTTGGAGGGCACCGGGAAGCGGGTAAGAGGCAGCAGGGGGGGGTCTCGGCCTGCTTGGTGGCTGCCCAGGCCCTTTGCGGGGCACTGGGGAGTGGGAAAGCAAGGCTGCAGGGGCCGGGGTCCTGCTTGGCAGCTCCCAGACCCCTTGGTGGCACCGGAAAGTGGGAAAGGAAGGCAGCAGGGCACGGGTGAGTGGGAAAGAGTTGGCGGCCTGCTTG
>PVJC01007569.1:0-51077 GCA_004026665.1 Murina feae
TGGACTGACAATTTTTGGGGGTTAAGGGTGTTGGGGATGCGTGAAGAGACTGGACAATAATTGTACACCTATGGATGAGGACAATGGGGGGGGCAAGGTCAGAGGTTGGGGTGGGAATTGGGAGGAGGGGAGCTATGGGGGAAAAAAGAGGAACAACTGTAATAATCTGAACAATAAAAATAAATTAAAAAAAAATACAATCAGTCCATTAAACTAAGAAATAAATCCATTTAGTTTTTTTGTTACTCACAACAATTACATCCTTAACCCAGATAAACTCTGTAAAGAGAAAAAGTGCCGTAAATTTCAAGATGCCAATGAGAGAATGAGAAGCTGTTGAATCCCTAAGATCACCAACCTCTTTTTGAATCCCCTTGAGCTAGGACCTTAGGCACACACAGCATGGGCCGCCTTTACAACTTAGCATTTGGGATTCCATCTAAATGTCTCCACGTATTACCCCTGAATGTAACCTCCTCTGCATGGAAGTGCAGTCATTAAACAACTGTGTCACCGATGCAGTTGGATTTTGTCGGGGCTGGAGAACATTTGAGGGCATTTGCCTTCCCATGCCACCTAGGCACCCGCTGCAGGGGACACAGATCCCTCCAAAGAAGGTTGCTTCTCACCCACAGAGTGGGCTCCAGTGAGGTGCTGGGCAAAGTCCGGTTGTAAAGGTGGCTCTAAAGGTGGTTGTATTCCATCGCCACTTAACATGGCCGATGCACTGAATTATTTAATGAGTCTTCCACTGCAGGGTTCGGGCTTTTGTTTTCTTCAAATGAAGAGCACTCACGAGACATGCAATGTCAGTGAAACTCTGCTTGATGTTTTTCAAGTGGAGTTTCATTCCCAGCTCTACCCCCAGAGAAAGACACACCAGTCCTAGAACTCGGGAGCTAAAGAAGAGCTTTCCAGCGAGCTGGCAGTCACACAGGGGCTGCTGCTGTTCTGGGAACATGGGGCCAGAAGTGTGAGGCCACACTCACGTGGCAGAAAGGGACAGACTGTGACGATGAGAGAGATCAGCCGAAAGGATAGAAGACGGAGGCAAATGGACTCTTCTGGTGTCTTCCAGGGTGGTGACAGCCAACGAAAACAACAATGTGACAGATTTTTCAAACCAAAAGGTGAGTACTTTATGAGCTTTATCCCTCTGAGCCCTCACATCAAACCTGCGCTGTAAGTACCACTCTGCCCATCTCACACAAGTGGAAAATGGCTCTGAGCGAGTGGATAACCTAAGGTAAGTTAACCCAGAGGGCACAATGGGAAGCCAGGATTCCAGAGCCCTACACGCCTACATCAACCTGCAAGCTCCATTCAGGAACCTCCGGAGAAGGGACCACAGCAGCAGAGGGGACAGAGGTTTCTAACTCAGGTGGAGCGAGGGGGCTGGAAAGCAGCAAGGAGATGCATTGCAGCCAGGAAACCTCAGTGGAGGCCCTATCCTGGGGGCTTTGAGTGCTAGGGTCTTAGGCACACACAGCAGGCTTGCTGCCTACGTTTAATCATTAGTAGGGAGACACTGCAGGTGTGTGACACTGTTAAAGCCATTGTTGTCACTATTAGGAAAGATAGTAGCACTTCACTTTATCAGTACAAGCAAGTCTGACCAGAATCAAAACTGTGAAGTGAAATTAATCTTTGGTCACCTTTTTTCTCTACCCTCCATGTCCAAGCTCCGAAACTCATTTGATGGGAAAACCCGACAGGAAGTCAAGGGAACTTAGTGAAGGACTTTATCTTAGTATGAAGGCTCCTGCATTTTCTACTAAAGTGTTCACATGTTTAATGATGCAAAGCAAGGCTACAGTGCCCTGTTGTTGGTCAAACACTAGGAGAGGACTTGCTGTGAAGGTATTTTGAAGATGTAATTAATGCCTGCAACCAGCTGACTTAAAGGCCATTACCCTCAATTGTGTGTGTGTGTGTGCCTCTGTATTAGTCTGCTAGGACTGCCATAACCCCATACCACAGACTGGGCAGCCTCAACAGCAGAAATGTATTTCCTACACCTCCAGAGGCTGCAAAGTCCAAGGTTAAGGTACCAACAGGTTTGGTTTCTCCTGAGGCTTCTCTCCTTGGCTTGCAGATAGATGCCTTCTCTTGTCCTTACCTGACCTTTTCTCTGTGTACCCTACCCTGGTGTCACTTCCTCTTGTTGGATTAGGGACCTACCTTGTGACTTCATTTTACCTTAAAAACCCCTTTAGAGATCCTATCTCCAAAAACAGTCCTACTGGGGGTTAGGGCATCAACATATGCATTTTGAGAGAATACAGTTTATTCCATCATAGCCGCATCCAGTCGTTTGAAAGCCTTCAGAGCAAAACCAGGTTTCCTGGAGAACAAGGAAGTCTGACTCAAGATGGTGACAGAAATCCTGTCTGAGTTTCTAGCTTACTGTTTTACTCTATAGGTTTGGGACTTGTCAGCCTCCACATCATGTAAGCTAATTCCTTAAATCAAATTGCAGTATATCATCCTATATGATAAAGAGCTAATATGCAAATGGTCATCATGCCCTCATGCTGTCACACCGTAATGGCTCAGACACTCAACACTGGGGAGAGAGGAATGGAGACCAGCCAGGCTGCAGCCCAGGAGAAGGACAAGCTGCTGGCCTTGCGGTCCTAGGTGCAAGCGGCTGCGCGTGCACCTGTGGCCTGGGAGAGGGACAAGCTGCCAACTCCATGGTCCCGGATGCCTGTGGCTGTGGCCCAGGCCAAGCCACCAGCTCATGGTCCCCTGCATCTGCATCTGGTCCAGGTGAAGCCAGCCCAGATCCTGGGTGCCTGTGGCCAGCCAGAGGGAGGGAAGCTTGGATCCTAGGTGCAGGGTGAGGCAGAGGCAGTTAGGGGCAATCAGGCCAGCAGGAGAGCAGATGGAGCAATCAGGTTGGTAGGGGAGCAGTTAAGGGCAATCAAGCAGGCAGGCAAGTGGTTAAGAACCAGCAGTCCCAGATTGTGAGAAGTAGTTAGACATCCCCCATAGGGTCCTGGATTGGAGAGGGGAGGGTGCAGGCCAGGCTGAGGGAGACCCCCCCACTGCATGAATTTCATGCACTGGGCCTCTGGTATATAATAAAATACACATATACTAGTAATATATGATATATAATTGGGGCAGTACCATGCACACCTGTCTTTTGGATTCTGCATCAGGGCTCTAAAGAGTGAGAAACAATGAGAGACAAGGCGAAGTCAATGAGTGGGAAGAGACATCTAAGCATGGTCAGAGATGGAAAGCGTAAGTGAGGTGGCAGGCTGTGAATGTCCAAGCATCTGGTGCCTGAGTGGGAGGTAGGGATCTGCCCAGAAAGAGGCAAAGGGCACTAATCCAGAAGGCATGGTCCTGAATGAATTGTGCCCCCCTTACAGAAATATCAGCACAGCTGTGGGCCAAGGCCAAGTGCCAAGGAGGCAGAGGAGCACAGCCTGGAGATGCAGGGGCACGAGGAAGAACATCTGAGTGGGAAAGAATGGTCAGGCTTTGCGGACACACAGGCCCACTTCAAATTCTAACTTTAGCATGTTCCTTGCTATAGGACTCTAGGTGTGTTCTTTATTTTCTCTGACCTTCAACTCATCATTAAGTGGGAGTAATGACATCTCATAAGGCTAATGTGAAGATTCAGGAGATAATACATGTAATGCAGAAAGCATCGAGCTCTGTGCATGGCAGATAACAAGCGCTCAACAAATGTGAGCATCCTTTCATCCTTTCTCCTGCTCCAGGTTCCTTGGAGCCTATTTACACACACACACACTCACAAATGCACACACACATTCACACACATACACACACATATGGCAATGAGAAAATCCATAGTTTTATAAAAATACCATATTTTAAAATATATATTTTTATTGATTTCAGAGAGGAAGTGAGAGGGAGAGAGATAAAAACATCAATGATGAGAGAGAATCATTGATTGGTTGCCTCCTACACACTTCCTACTGGGGATTGAGTCTGCAACCTGGACATGTGCCCTGACCAGGAATTGAATGTTACTTCATAGGTCACCACTCAACCACTGAGCCACACAGCAAGGCGATACCATTCTTATCTTAGGAGTCTTTAGACTAGTATTTTCAACTTTTTCCATCACAATCCACAATCAAAAATACATTTGAACAAAATCACATGTGTGGAGGAAGTGGGTGCAAGCATTGGGCTCCATCTCATCAGGATGAACTTGAAGGAACAACCTCGAACCCAACACCCTTCCTATATGTATTTTGAGAAACTTCTTGGCAGGCATGCCAAGGAAATGAGGGAGAAGGTTCGGCAGCACTGTTTATAAACACCCAACTGGAGCCATCCCCATCCCCACCAGCCCTGGGGCAGTTCAGATATTGTGCTGGGGTCAGAGAAAGAAAGTCACACAGCAGTGAAAATGAATGCATCACAGCTGTACACTCAATAGGAATAAATCTCACAAACACAACACTGTGGAGAGGAATGGCCTAATCCTGGAAGAACTGTTATAAAGAGCACAAAGGCAGGCCAAACTAAGCTCTACTTTCCTGATGTATATGGGTGTGGGGGTGGAATTATAAAGAAAACAAGGAGATGATAATCATAAAAGTCAGGAGAGTGGTTGCCTCTCGGGGGAGGAAGATAATGAGGTGAGGCAGGTCTCACAGATGGTTTCTAAGGTATGAGCTCTGTTGTCCACTGTAGTTGTGGGAATTCAGGTTTGGGCTTTATTAGTATTTGAAATATAAGAATTGTATATATGCTTCTGGGAGTTTAAATTATTTCACAATAAAAATAAGTTAAAAATAAGCAGAAGTACATTTTATGCCCCACCCCAAGACACACATTTATATATCTGTGTTTGTGTGTGTGTGCACATGTGTGTGTGTGTACACTAAAACAAAATTTCACCTTTATTACACGAGGTATACTTATATGTTTATTCTATTCTATTTGGTTCAATTCTAGCTTTTAAATACTAGTTGTTAACTACTAAACTGATTTCAGAACCCACTGATGGACCATGACCTACAGTTTAAGAGCGCTATTTCAACTAATGATAAATACCAGTAGTCCATCTTGCCTAGATCACAAAGGCTATTTGAAATATTTGGCCAAGTCCAATAAGGCAGAGATAGCCCTGGTACTGGCAGGGATTACCCACGTTTCATCAGCCATCTGCATTTCAACGGCAGAGTTTCCCTCCAGAAGGCATGATCAATAAGTGATTCCTGGTTATTGTACTGTAGACTCAGGCACCAGGAAGAAGGCCAGATGCAACCCTGTGGGAGTTGTGTTTCAGGGGCGAAATAAGTGTTTCCAGGACACAAACCAGAAAGCAGGGGCGGGTGGGTGGAGAGAGATTAACCAAAGAATTTATATGCATAACTTACAGACACAGACACAGTATGGTCTTCACAGTATGGTCCGTCCTCAGGGGACGGGGTGTGGGGTGGAGGAGGCCAGTGGGGGTGGGGAGGGGAGGAGACATCTCTTATATTTTAAACAATAAAGATAAATTTTTAAAAAAGAAGAGGATGCGGAGACAACCAAGATGGCGGCATAAGGTATATACCTGAATGCACAGCCTCCCACAAATATTAAAAAATACAACAATAAACCTAAACAACCATACTCCAGAACCAAGGGAGTGGAAGCTCTACAACTAGAAGAGAAGGAGTGCACCGAGACTGAATAGAAGTTCTCAGCGCCAAAATAGAAAGGTACGGATGCCCGTAAGGGCAGTGGGGTAGCTGCGGCAGCGGCGGCAAAGGGCAGCGGCGGCAGCGGCGGCGGCGGCGGCAGTGAGAAAGGGTGGAGGCGGCTTGGAAGGGTTTACAAGCTCCGGGGTCGCACTGAATACTGTGCGGGCAGTCTGGCAACGGGGCAGAAGACGACTGTGGCGTTCTAGTAGAACTGTTTACAGTGATCCCGGAGGTGGGACTCGGGCACGCAGACGCCAGGGCGTGGAATAGCGCCGCAGAGCTGGCTGAGGGGAAGCCATCACCAGTTGCTCTGCCCCAGTGACTCTGAGACCCCACCCCAAGCTGCACACCTGCTTGCCTGCCTGCAGCCAAATTAACAGACTGCAGCTATGACAGGAAACACCACTTTACCAGCCAAAATGCGGAGACAAAGAAACAGATCACAAACGACAGAAACGGAGGAAAGCAAACGACTGGATATAGAGTTCAAAACCACAGTTATAAAGCTACTCAAAAATCTTCTACGAACCTCTGAGGAACTAAGTGAGACCTTCAAGGAACTTAATGAGAATACCAAAAAAATGGCAAACAACCAATCAGAAATTAAGCAAACACTGACTGAAATAAAGAATAATATATAGAGATCCAACGACAGACCAGAGGACCGCAAGAATCAAGTCAAAGATATGAAATACCAGGAACCAAAAAACAGGCAACCAGGAATCCAAAAATATGAAGATAGTGTGAGGAGCCTCTGGGACAACTTCAAGCATACCAACATCAGAATTATAGGGGTGCCAGAAGAAAAGAGAGAGAGCAAGATATTGAAAACCTGTTTGAAGAAATAATGACAGAAAACTTCCCCTACCTGGGGAAAGAAATGGACTTACAAGTCCAGGAGGCACAGAGAACTCCAAACAAAAGGAATCCAAGGAGGAACACACCAAGACACATCATAATTAAAATGCCAAGAGCAAAGGACAAAGAGAGAGTCTTAAAAGCAGCAAGAGAAAAACAGTTAATCACCTACAAGGGAGTACCCATACAACTGTCAGCTGATTTCTCAACAGAAACCATGCAGGCCAGAAGAGAGTGGCAAGAAATATTCAAAGTGATGAATAGCAAGAACCTACAACCAAGATTACTCTATCCAGCAAAGCTATCATGTAAAATTGATGGTAAGATAAAGAGCTTCACAGACAAGGAAAAACTAAAGGAGTTCATCACCACCAATCCAGGATTATTTGAAATGTTGAAGGGCATTCTTTGAGAAGAGGAAGAAGAAGAAACAGGTAAAGATAAACTATGAACAACAAAGGGACAACAAATACCTATCAACCAGGGAATATAACAATTAAGTCAATAGAAATATCTCATGAACAGAATAAACTGGTGAATAGAATAGAAGTAAGGGCATAGAAAGGGAATGGACTGACAATTCTCAGGGGGAAGGGGGTGTGATGGGTATGGGAAGAGACTGGACAAAAATCTTACATCTATGGACGAAGACAGGGGTGTGGTTAAGGGCATAGTGGGGAGGGGGGAACCAGGTGGAGGGGAGCTATGAGGGTTTAAAAAACAAGGAACATCTGTAATAATCTGAACAATAAAGATTTATTCAAAAAAAAAAAGAAGATGCAATGGGAACTATTCACAGGGCAGCAGGGACTGTGAATTGTAGGATGAGGAGTGCTGAGATGAAAATAGAACTGGAACAGAGCACCCCATGGAAGAGTAATTTGTTCAGAGGCTGTCTCTTTGTGGGCAAAATGCATGGAGAAAGCGCCTTGTCACTGGCCAGACTACAGAGAGGCAGCAGAAACAATCAATAGCCAGCGAATACTCCTTTGGTGTCTAAATTACATAGACCTTTCTCCTCCAGGGCCTCAAGCATTAGTGCCACTTTTAAAGTTGAGCGATGAGGGAAGAAATTCCCAACCATGTGAATCACATACTTTCACTGAGGAGACCAGGTCTCTGTGCTGCCCTCTGTCTTTCCTGTAGGCACCCAAGTTCAGCAAATGGTGACTTCCAGTCAGGCCAGAGCAGAAGCTTATGGGAAGCTATCTCCAGGGTCCCCAGCCCATCTAGCAAAGGCCCATATGGAGATTTCAGATGGCCTCTGCCTTGAGCTGGTCCAAGAGAGTGACCAGAACGAGCAGGTTCTGGCTTTGAGAACTTTGGGACTCACTCCCTTCAATCCTAGAAAAAAAAAGTGGACAGAGCATCCAGGTGTTACCTCCCAGAGAGGTTAGAGCTGACTGCTGCCCTATTCCCACACTGGACCACAAGAAGGCAGAGACGAGCTTCTGACAATATCTGGCTGGTAGACAGTCAGAACTTCGTCGTGAGCTGTGAGGAGGCTAAGAAACCATTTGGACTCCAGATGGTCTCAGCAGCGATACCAAGACAGCCAGAGTCCCACCTAACTATGGGGGTTGGGATTGTTGTAGGACAAGGGCAACCAGAGAAATGAAAAAGAATAAATGACAGAACTCTTGCATTCCTCTGTGGGGTTTTTATTTACAATCAATGACATTTTAGAGCCAGAGTAATAAAACTTAGGTTTCCAGGTCCCTTTTCATTCCTAGGTAGGGAGGAGGGTGGGTCTGCAACAGGATCGGAGCTCTAACCTTTGTCTCCTATGTGCACAGGTGCAGTTGCTTCGTACATCCCATGGGCCCTCCTCTCCCATTGGGGGAAGCAGCAGCGCAGGACACGAGGACCCTTCGAGCCTCTGAAAGAGTCCATGAAAAAGGATCTGCTGAGATGACATGAAATGTGTCCCCTTTGTCACCAGTAAACGGTTAATGCTTCTTTATGTTATAGATAGGCGGCTACAATATTGCAGCTCTGTGTGCGTGTCTGTGTGCATCTGCTTGTGTGCACATGTGTTTGTCCACAAACTGAAGAGAGAAAGCAAGCTTCTGAGAAAGACCAGAAAGGAATAGAAACCATCTGTTAGGCAAATGTGGACATAATAGGAGCCAAGTCTCACCTTGCAGGGGTCAGGTTTTCCCTTAGGGGCCCTTTCTCCAACAGCTGGGGCTCTTGGCTACTAGCCCAGTCCCTTGCTACTAACCTACTTTATATAGAAGACTTATGCATACATTTTCAGGTAGCCTCTAAAAAGAAAGCCAGGGTTTGAGAAGATAAATACGCCGTAAGAGCATTATGAAACAAAGGCAGTGTTTCACACTAAGTATGCACTTTTTGACAATAACAGAAATTAAGCTGCTGTAGAGTTTTCCTACCCTATTTGTAAATGTGCCCTTAGGGTAAGAAGGCATGAGCACAACCAATAACTCTAATAATTGAATAATAAATAAGCATTGAATCAGGACTGTGTGAGGGAGCAATGCCAACAGGCTGGAGCAGGCCTCCCTGGGCGACACAAAGGCAGGTTGAACAGATCAAAGAGGAATTATTAGGACAATGCTCTATAGATTTCCTGATCCTGGCATTTGTCCAGGACATGCAGTCACAAACAAACACACTCCTAAATGCACACACCTCACACACCACTGACCTGCTTGCAGCTCGAAATGAGCCTGCTGAAATGTGGTGGTTTTAGTGTGGGCTTAAGACAGCCACTGGCAGCTGGTGGGCAATTGCCTGGAGTACTCAGACCATCACAAAATTGGATGGCTCCTGATTTCAGCATCAATCAGCTTCTTTCCCAGGGGGTAAAAAAATGTGTGTGGTGGGGGGCAGGGAATTAGGTTATTGAGTTGGAAGAATTAACATAATGGAAGGAAATGAGGAGCTACACGGAGTGTATGAGTTCATTGCCATATACAATTCACTCCTCGCAATATTCTTTTTCCTTTATGATTCCTGGCAGATTTGGCCCGATGATTTGGAGCATGTCTGAAGCTCCGTTAAGTCTGAAGTAAAAGAAAGTAGTTTCTTCAGGGAAGAGACTTACGGGCATGAGTAGGGAAGAAATGGCTGGTGTGTATGATGAAATACGTAGTTTACATTTTTTCCCGGAACTCAAGGAAGGAGTGCTACCTAATTAGAGGGGTAGCTCTGCCTCTCAGGAACTTCCATCAGGGACACCACTGCTGCCTTTAGGAAAACACTCAGAGCTGGCCCCTGGCCATGCCCCTTTGGACCCTGGGAGAGGGAAAGGGGCATAGGGCCAGCAAACTGTTGCATATTCCGTTAATATCGTTAGCCTGTCCTTCAAAGTAGTCACACAACATTAGGATAACATTAGAAATGAAGCTATAGCCTCTGTTCCAGTCTACAAGGTAAAGCGAAATCATGAAAAAAATAGTTCCGTGGATGTGCATATATTGATCTAACAGTTCTCTGTGTTCATTGTACACACTTGGCACAGTGTCCTGTATAGGGTGTTTGGTAAAGGTTGTGGCTGATGATTTGAGGGGGAGGAGGAGAAGGAGGAGGAGGAGGAAGAGGATGATAATGTGGCCTTGGAATGGTCTGGTTTACTCTTTTGTGTAAAAGGGCTGGATTAAATGACATATACTCGTCCTCGTAATCTGTGAAAAACCAAACCACTTTACTTTCCCATTCAATCCAGAAAGTCTATAAATATGAGTATTGTACTTCTCAGTGTTGTGTACCTAATAGTTAAATGATAAATACCCATGGACTGATCCATTTAATCGGTTGTAAATGGAAAGAGGAAGCCTGTTTCACCATCAGACAACTTGTTAAGAGTGGAGTGCAAAGAGAAATTGAGTAAGTAGAGTCCCAGATGGAGAGCAGCAACTTGAATAATGAGCCCTTCAGATTTCATGGCTAAGTTCACCTTTTCTGCTGGCAATAGAATAGTAAGAGAGCATCAAAGCGGTGATGTCAGGCTTATCAGAGCCAGCTCCTTTCTTGAGAACGGAAAATCACATACATCCATTGAACCATTAGGAGCTTGAAAAATTGGTTTTTCTTAAAGAGAACTTGTTCTCTCTGTCACTAGTGTCGTCTGCTATTCATTTATTCCCTCACTCAATGATTTTTTAAAACTGAATATCTGCTAAGTACAGTATATTGTCAATGCCAAGCCAATTGTAAAACTGTCCATGCCCTCAGGGAGCTTGCAATCTAGTAAGAATTTAAGAAGTATTTGTGTATTACTATCACCCAAGCGGGATGAGGTAAATGCCCTAAGTGAGTTACAGGTAAAGACCAGCAGTGCTCCAAGGTGGCGAGCTATGGCAAGAGAAAGATCTACATCTCATCATTGCATGAGGGAGAGGGAAAAGGCCAATCAGAATGCCAGCCACCTAGCCTCCTAAAGATGATCTGATATTGCAAATATAGGAGCAGCATGGTAGCCTTCCTAACCTCCATCCTTCTCCTTGCATCATGACTATTTGCTGGCTCTTTAAGACACAGTGACCTTTGGATTTCTATTTTGTGTTTCAGGATCTAGAAGCCTGACACTTCCTCACATGGTTTTAACATTTTTGCAGGCAGGAGACTAAATTTCTGATTTTAGGTCAGCAGTCCAAGAGAAGAAGAGGCTACACCATTAGATGCTGACATTTCTGCAGTATCCAATCTGAAAAGTGCTGGCTGTTATCTGCACTATGAGCACTCAGGGTGAAACATCTCAACATTATCAAGACATAGCATCATTTCAAGCCCTGCCATTACATTCACTAAAAATAACAGATCTCATGGTCTGCCAAGAGGAAGAAAAATAACCCTACTCACGGAAACACACACACACACACACAAAACCTGTCAGGTTTCTCAGTGCTGCTTTTGTTTGTATTACTGATTCTGGTTTTCACCATTAACCCCAGAACCTTCTTGATGAATTTAGGTAGACAAACCTCAAAGAGATACAGTCTTTAAGATAATCTGGGGCCCAGGGACTCTTATGGAACTGAATGTCTGCTTTACCTTGCTCTGGTTCATGATCTAGACTCTTCAGAAAGAGCTATCTACTGTTGACATCTGCTAGGATTTTCTTCTTTACAGGAGAAAGAAAATCAATCTCAGCAGCTATGGTCAACATTGATGTTAAAATACCAGTGGAGAGAGAAAATAATAGAGACAATGCTGAGAACAACTTTTCTCCCCAGATGTCCTGATGGGCCTCAAGAGTACACAGCACCCACCCTTCTAATCAAAGTTGGGAAGATTATAAAATAACAAATAATAACTGAGAAAGGTATTTTTCTCCTTATTTTTAAAATGATACAAGTAATCTTATGCTCAATGTAGAAAAATATAAAACACAGGTAAGTAATAAGAGATAAAACAATCAACCAAATTTTTCCTGCCCAGAGAAAAATCACTGTAAATATTTTGGTGTATATTCATTGCTAGAGATTGAATATTTGTGTCCCTCAACACCCACTCAAATTTGTATGTTAATTAACCTTTAAAATGATGGTATTTGGAGGTGAGGTCTTTAGGAGGTGATTGGGCCCTGCTCTCATGAATGGATTTGTGCCATAAATGAGGCTCCAGGAGACAGTGAAAAAACTGCCATCTCTGAATCAGGAGGTGGATCCTCACCAAGCACCAATGGGCCCACACCTTGATCGCGGACTTTTCAGCCCCCAGAACTCTCCTGTATAATAAAAGCCTAATATGCTAAGTGTTTGGTTGTTTGTTGATCTGTTCAACCGATCAACGTGTAATACACTAATGATATGCTAAGGCCACTCAGCCTCTTGCTATGACATGCACTGATCCCCAGGGGCAGACACTCTGACTGGTAGGTTAGCTTGCTGCTGAGGTCTGGCTGATCAAGACTGAGGGAGAAGGGCTGGACATGCCCTGGAGCCCTCCCACAGTCCCTCCCCAGCTGGCCAACCTCCTGCGTCCCTCCCTGGCCCCAATCGTGCTCAGGTGGGGTCCCTTGGCCTGGCCTGCATGCGCTTGCTATTTGGGAGAGCCTGTTTCAGCCCAATCCCGCAGGCCAGGCCAAGGGACCCTACTGGTGCACGTATTCGTGCATTGGCCTTTAGTGAGAAATAAATTTCTGTTGTTTAGAAGCCATCTTGTCTATAGTATTCTATTATAGAGGCCAAATCAAACTAAGAAAATATTTCAATTTATAAAGGTCTTTATTATCCATAAATGAGATCTTTCATTGACTGGCTTATTTCACTTAGCATAATGCTCTCCAGTTCCATGCATAAATTGAATACACATAAACAGATACAGAGGCAGAACAGCATTGAATAGACTGTCAAACTACAGCTGGAAGGCTGAGAAGGGTTGGGGGGGAGTAAAGAGATCAACTGAAGGACTTGTATGCATGCATATAAGCATAATCAATGGACACAAGAAACTGGGGAGTAGGGGAGGAGGGGGGAAGGGCAAGGGGAAAAAAATGGAGACCTATATATCACTTGTTGTAATACTTTAAGCAATAAAAAAAAAGAAAATATTTCACTATTCTGTGCTTATTCTTTAATGGAATTAATATTATATTTAATATTTTGTGACTTACTTTTCCCTTAATATATCATGATTATTTTATATATTTATTTATCTATACACACATACATATTTTTTTAATTTTTTTATTGATTAAGTTATTACATATGTGTTCTTATCCCTACGTTATCCCCTATCTCTCCCACTCTTGCCGTCATCCCTCTGTTGTCCATGTCCATTGGTTAGGCCTATATGCTTGCATATAAGTCCATTGGTTGATCTCTCCCCCTTACCCCCAAACATTGAAGCATGGAACAGACTGTAGAATATCAGAGGGAAGGCGTGCATGGGTGGGTGGGAAGAGATCAACCAAAATCTTGCCTAACCCATGGGCACAAACAATAGTGTAGACAAGGCCTGGAGTAGGAGTGGGGGCTAGATGGGAGAAAAAGGGGGACATCTATAATACTTTCAACAATAAAGATTAATAATAATAGTAATAATAATATTCTAGTCTCAAGATAGTCTATAATTTATTCAGTCCTGTACATCTTTTAGGACACTCAGGTTGCTTGCAGCTTTTCATTATTAAAAGTAGACCCAATGAATATGCTTATACCTACATTTTGCTTACTTCTCTGTTACTTCATTAGGATAAACTTTTTCTCATGGAATTGCTAGGTACATATACAGCTTTGTGGCATTTGTTATACGTTTCCAAACTGTACTGTAGGATAGATGTCTAAGCCTCTGCCCCTAAACCCAGGAGAGGCACCTTTTCAAATCCTGAGATCATCTCTGCCCCTGGACTCCCTTCCAGGACATGCCCCCTCCCTGACAGCCACGAATAGACAGAGCTCGGTACCACGTGTGTGCACCCAAGAAAAAAAGATGGGACAGCAGCCATAAACGGGAGAAATCGCTGAGATGGGCTGTCAAGACATAGTGAATTTTTGCTCAAGAGAAAGAAAGAGAGAAAAGAGCAAGGTGTCAGCCTCAGAGATAGACAGCCTGTTTTCCTCATTCCTTCCTTCCTTTCTATTTAAAAAACAGCAACACTTTCTGTTTATACAGCATTGCTCTTAAAAACAAGTTAGATTGCCCCCACAAGGTTTCTGCTTTCAATCCTTTTCCAGATTAGAGTATAATAGATATCTCTGCGCTTTCACGTAGATTGTCGTGCCACATCCTCTGCGCTTCATTGTTTGCACAGGTGTGATTAGCTGCTTCTCGGCAGGTTAGGACACTTGCTGAAATGGCAGGGCAGCATGCTGAACCTCTGGTCCTCAGTCTAATGTGCCCTTAAAATACTTTCCTCTTTCACATAATATTGAAAAAATTAGAATAAAGACATTGCAGCCACAGGATCTGTGATAGAAATTGCTTTTTTGACAAATTAGGTTGTACTTTTTCTTCCTTTCTCCTATAGAAAGGTGCAGCACAAACAAAACAAAACTGAAACCTGGTCGCAGCTACTCCACAGATGTGGTGCCAGTAACTGCATTAGTGGAAACCAATTGGCTGTGTGAGCGATTCTGGGGGTCACTGCGACTGACTTGTGAGGAAGGACCAATGTTTTCACAGCGCTCTAAGAGGCCTTGTAAAGATTAATTGTATCTTTCAACTTGGCGAGGCCACGATACTCAGTACTTGGCGAGGCCACGGTACTAGATATTTCTATGAAAGTGTTTTTTCTGATGAGCTTAACATTTAAATTAGCAGATCTTGAGTGATGCAAATTACCCTGCATATTGTAGACCTGATCTAATTAGTTGAAGGCAATAATAGAAAAAGACTAATATCCCCTGAGGGAGAGGAAATTCTGCCTCCAGATTGCCATGGACTTGAACTGTAGCATAAACTCTCTCTGGAGACCCCTAGCCCTGCTAGCCTGCTCTCCAGATTTTGAACTCGGCAGCCTCCATAATTATATGAGTCAATTCCTTAAAATAAATCCCCTCTCTCTCTTTGCTCCCTCCACCCTCTCTGTTTCTACCTTATCTGATGTAATTTTCAAGGCCAAGAAAACAAGCACAGGTGAATTCCATTTTTCCTATTTTTCAAAGACATGTTCAAATAACAGTCATGTTCTAGGTGCTCTGCCAAATTCACAACCCAACATTCGGAGCCTGGCGTTAGCACCCCCCCTTGACAGAGGAGGAGCCCAGGCCTGGGACAACTGGCTCTCTGCCTCTAGCCTTGCACATGTGGCTCCAGTTCAATAGGATGAGAAACTCTAAGTGGCAAGCCTGGGCTTCAGCTCCGGCTCACCTGACTTGCTGGACTCCCAAGGTCAGGCCTTTGACCTCTGTGCCACTGGCCTTGTTGTAAAAGTGGTTTGGCATTTGAAAAAAAAATTCAAATTACGGACAAGCAGAGCTCTAAATTCTCTTTACTTCTAAGCAGGTGAAAACTCCCCAGAAACTGTTTGAGCTTCTGAACACATGAAAAGAGGTTGGACGGGGAAAGAAGCCTTTCCCTGAGTCAGTGTGTCAGAGCTCTCAGTTTCTCCAGATTGAGAGTGATTTGTGTGCTTCACATCTCCCACTGGCTATGTCCATATCTCTGTCTTCATCTTCAGCTCCCACCCCTTTCCAAGACCTGTTAGACATGGAGCTGGGCGCCAGCTCTGATTCAACAGGCCCTGACTTAGCTCTCCCAGGCTCCCTGTGGTCCTACAGAGGCTGCCTTCTGGGCAGGTAGCCTGTTGGCTCTGCCCCTTAAGCAAAATATCTCTAGCACACTCCCTGCTCTTCCCCTTCCCTCCTCGCTGCCACATTGCCCTCCCTTCATCACCTTCCTTTGCAGATACAAAGATCTGGAGGCTGGAGCCGTGGGGAGGGAAGGAGGAGGAGGAAGACCAATCCTGTCCCTTTCCTCTCATCTTCCCTCTCCAGACACAGCATCTTTCAGCCATGTGAATAGGTGCTACAGCGACTGTCACAAGAAAACATCCATGTGCTTTGACACTCAAGGGACTGAAGTCTCAGAAAGATCTCCCACTGCTGTTTGGAGCCATGAAAGGGAAAGTGACAATATAACAAGGGGTGGTTCTAGGTAGATTATAATATGAAAAATACCATTTGCCTTGCATGGATGACACTTCAAGTGTGATGAAAGTATGTACACCCAGACAATTTCTGATATTTTAGTATTCTTTCCTGTTTTCCTAGGACATACTAGTATTTACGGAATCATTCTGCCTCTTTATGTTGACTGGTTCCTCCTCCCCCTCTCCTCTGTAACGCCAGAAGCAGCTGCTGTTGCCTTGGCAACATTACAGAATAAACTTGTTGCTCTTGGACCATCTGTACCCAACCTGGGCTATGTTGAGGCTGTTTGTTTCCTTTTCCTGTTTTTCATCTACCACAGTCAGACTTCATTATTCAGATGCATGAGGGTTAACAGAATTTCTCTACCCATCACAGAGTTCAAAGGGCTGGGTCATGCCTTTGGATTCTGGTCTTTCTTGTAGAATCCTTAGTAAAATATATGCCTGTTACTAGAGAGACAGGACCCGCCAATACGTTACAATCCAAAGAAATCAGTGTTCTTGTAGAAAACAAAATGTCAATGGACAGAAGCACAGGGCCACCATGTGAAAAACAACAAGTTTTTAAATAATCCGCTTTTTTAATGACTGTAGACATATTTTTACTAATTTATCTATTTACTCTTATTCCAAAAGGGATATAATGCAGTGAATATAAAAAAATATTTGCATGTTAAAACAGGTTTGGGAAATATAAAATATTTTAAAACTACCAATAATCCGGCTACACATATATAGGCATTGCTATTATTTGTGTTTTTTTAATGCTGTATGTTTCTTTAAAAAATAAGGTGGATCTGTTTTATAAATACAATTTTTAAAATATGTTTTTACTGATTTTAGAGAGAGAGAGGAAGGAAGAGAGAGAGAGAGAGAGACATTGATATGAGAGAGAAACATCAATCAGTTGCCTTCCACATGCTCTCAAACTGGGGATCAAACCGGTGACCTTTGGGTGCATGGGAAGATGTTCAACCAACTGAGCCACACTGGTCAGGACTATAAATACAATTGTATATCCAGATTTTCCTAATTTAACATACACTGGACATGTTGCATGCTATAAAAATTATTTGAAACATGATTTTCCCCTTTCTCTCTCTCTCTCCCCCTCATTTCCCCTTCTTCCTTTCCAATTATTTATTTGTTAAAGAACCTGGTCATTTGTCCTGTAGAATTTCTTATAACCTGGATTTTTCTAATGAATCTCCGTGTTGTCATTTATCATGTTCCCGTCTCCTATATTTCCTAAAAATTGGTAGCTAAATCTAGAAGTTTGATCTGACTTCATGTTTGTTACTTTAGCAGGAATGCTTTGTAAACACTGTTGTAGACTTCCAAGGATGCACACAATACCAATTATACTGAGGTCCAGTTCATGAAGAAAAGTAGAATAAGTGCCCAATTTATTCCCTTTACTTACCAGTATCACCATAATGAATTAAGTGCCAAGCATGATCCAGGTGGACTAATTAGTTTTTCTAGTATCATTATGAATGCATGGATTTAAACATATTAGATGAGCTTTAATCCATTTCAGTTTGTTTGGGAGTAAGTTTCTCCTTGACCCTACTTGCTACACCAGTTGTTGGAATATTCACTCCTTGAATATGGCTCCACTACACAACCATGGGGTCTGAGTCCCTCTGCCAAGGGCTGGGCCTCCTTGGATGCTGGGTAAAGGATAGAGAAGACATAAGAAGTCGTAGATGTATAAGAGAGTCTTTACTAGTATTGTAGTCCAAGTAGCCATTGGTACATTTTATATCAGACAAAGCAGTCTAGTCCTACATAAAAGTAGCCTCAGCTAAAATAGAGGCAAACACAGGAGTCATCCTAGCAAAAACAGCCAGCACCTCTGGTCAGTAATCCACCTTCCCTACAACACAGATCACAACATAAGAGCTATACAAACATAATAGAAGCAGCGCACCAGCTGATCAGCAACATACCTCATACTAACTTAGACAAGAGAGGCGTTATGCCAAATAGTGACCTCAGTATTTGGGCTACAGAAAAGCACACCTCCACAGTGTATAGATTGCTGTGTCCTTGTCTTTAGACCTTGTATATAGCAAATTAGTCTTAAACATACTGATTAAGGTTCCTACACTCAGAGTGGCCTTGAACATCAGGTATACTCTAGACAGGGCCCCCACATAGTTGTTATTATTTAAATATTAGGGACCCGGTGCACAAAAATTTGTGCACTCGGGAGGTCCCTCAGCCTGGCCTGTGCCCTCTCGCAATCTGGGACCCCTCGGGGGATGTCCACCTGCTGGCATGCCTGGCCAGCCTGGGTGAGGGGCTGATGGCTGTTTGCAGGCTGGCCAAGCCCCCCAGTGTGGACCCTCACCCCATTGGGGTGTGACCAGCCTGGGTGAGGGACTGAGGGCCGTTTTCAGGCTGCCCACAGTCCCTTCAGGGTTCGAGTCCCTACTGGGGTGCCTGGGCAGCCTGGGTGTGGGGCTAAGAGTCATTTTCAGACTGCCCACCGTCCCTTCAGGGTCCCACCTGGGCAGCCTTGGTGTGGAGCTGAGGGCTGTTTTCAGGCTTTCAGGCTACTCATAGCTCCCATTGATCCAACGTCCCAGCAAGGCTGGCTAGAATCAGGTTTCTGGGGTTTATTTATCTTCTATAATTGAAACTGTTGCTTTAAGCCAAGGCCTAGGCAGGTAATGAAGCCTCCTGTTTGGTTCAGCTCCGTGGCTTCTATAATTGCAACTATGTTGCCTGGAGCAGAGAGAGGCCCAGCTAGCCTAAGCAGACAGTTTACTCCTGGTGCAACGAAAGCCTGCTGTTTACTCTAGCTCTGTGACTGCCGGCTTCCATCTTGGCTGGATTAATTTGCATACAGCCACTCTGATTGGCTGGTGGGCATGGCTTAGGCATCTGTAGAAATAGTCAATTTCAATATTACTCTTTTATTAGATAAGATATATATATTATATATATATACACATATATATATAATATATATATATATAAAATTTACTTCAGAGAGGAAGTGAGAGGGAGAGAGTTATAGAAACATTAATGATGACAGAGAATCATTGATTGGCTGCCTCCTGCACACCCCACACTGAGGATCAAGGCCACAACCTGGGCATGTGCCCTGACCTGGAATCGAACCAGATAGTTTCCCAGACAAGGAAAAGCTAAAGGAGTTCATCACAACCAAGCTAGTATTACATGAAATGTTGAAGTGTGTTCAAGAAGAAGAAGAAGGAGGAGGAGGAGGAGGAGGAGGAGGAGGAGGAGGAGGAAAGAGAGAAAAAGAAACATAGGTATAAAGAATAAAATGTCAATTAATAAGTACCTACTTATAATAGTCTTAAATGTAAAGAAATTAAATGGTCTAATCAAATGACATAGGATGGCTAAATGGATAATAAAACATGACTCATATATATGTTGTCTACAAGAGACCCACATCAGAACAAAAGATACACACACACTGAAAGTAAAGTGATGAAAAAAATACTTCATGCTAATGGAAGCAAACAAAAAAGAACCTGGGGTAGCAATATTTATATCTGACAAAATAGACTTCAAAACAAAGGCCATAAAAGAGACAAAGGCCATAAAAGAGACAAAGAAGGTCACTACATAATAAATAAAAAATAAATAAATAAATAAATAAATAAATAAATAAATAAATAAATCTAACAAGAGGATATATTGATGAGGCCCTATTTTGTTCAAACGTTGTCATCTTCTAGGTTTGTGCCAGAGCAATTCTTTTAGAAAGTACCAGGTTTCCATTTTAATAGGTGTCTGGTTTACTTGTCTCTTAAGACATTTGGTTTGGTTTAAAATTTAAAACTAATACCTGGGCTTTGTCCTGGTTTCAGTAAACCTGTTCATTTTCCCCTGTATCTTAATGTGCTGTTGATT
Organism: Murina feae; assembly: GCA_004026665.1. NCBI lineage: Eukaryota > Metazoa > Chordata > Mammalia > Chiroptera > Vespertilionidae > Murina > Murina feae. The sequence goes on from PVJC01007569.1 coordinate 20,008, forward strand.
TAATTGCCTGACCAGGTCACAGAATAGGTGTCCCACATGTATGTACACTTGCATATGTTACAACCCAAGCTCCATAGCCAGAGCCAAGTGAGAATCATTCTGGAAAGAGCAATGGGCTCACAACTCTGGATGCAATGCAGGCAGAAGGCCCATGCTCACCAGGCACACTGGATTGGTGCGGACTTCTTTTTTTTTTAAATATATTTTATTGATTTTTTACAGAGAGGAAGGGAGAGGGATAGAGAGTTAGAAACATCAATGAGAGAGAAACATTGATCAACTGCCTCCTGCACACCCCCTACTGGGGCTGTGCCTGCAACCAAGGTACATGCCCTTGACCGGAATCGAACCTGGGACCCCTGAGTCCACAGGTCCACGCTCTGTCCACTGAGCCAAACCGGTTAGGGCATGTGCGGACTTTTAATAGAAAAACAACCAAAGAAGAGGGGAGACACACACTCAACTCTCCTGCTGTAGGCAGGAAGGCTGCCTACTCCCTGAAACTGGAACTCCTCAGGTGCTACTCAGAGCCTTTCTTCCAGAACCTGGAGTGGGCTCACTCCCCTTCCAGCCCCGTTCGGAAGAGAGACGAGTGCAGTTTGAGGACTGGCATGCCCTCTGCCTGCTCGCTGCTCGGCACAGAAACGTGCTGCTGGCATTTGCAGGCACATGCAAAGGATATGCTATGTGTGCTCTTACTTTCTATTTTAACGTATCCAGCAATTTAGTGGTTAATTAGCAATTGGCTGTCCACCAATATGCAAATGAATGACAAGCAAAGACTCTCTGCATTGTAATTATTTTGCTGATTTACAAGCCACTTTCCTCTCTGTGTACGTTTTCTGTCGTGTGCATTCATGCATCAGGGATTTCATTATTTTTAGAAGCATACTCAGTGCATTTTTATTCTTTAATATCTTCAGGCTTCAGCAATTACAGTATTATGGATATATGTATATACACACATAGATACATGTATATGTATATGTATATATGTATATGTATATACATTTTCTGTTTTCCTTGTGTGGAATTCTTTTTTTTTTTTTCTATCCTTTCTATAAAGAGTGGAGAGTAAGATTTTTTCAAGGGGCTGAAACCCAAATTGCAGAGAGGGTCAGAGCGCAAGATTAAAAGATGTATGTTTCTTCCCCTGCCAAATCCTTATCTGGAATCAGATGAGTCTTGTAATATTTGATTTTTCTTCCAAGCAGCTCTGGTGAGTCGAGCCACGATCAGCGTTATCCATCTGCCTACTTTGGAACAGGCTGTTTTACTATTTGGAGGCTGAAACGCTTTACGTTTTTGCCAGCCCATTAAGAAAGGCTCTTACGTTAAATTAAGTCAATTAATAAATGGAGACACATTAAGCAATCAATTTTGTCAGCCGATCTCCCCCAGCATTATGTATGGTTGGCTGTAATCACAAGATAAATGCAATGTGCTGATCTAGGGTAATGTTCAATAATACATTCTCCGCCAGGCTCGATTCATCAGGGAGTTTCAGTAGGGGAGGCATTTGTTATTGGCTGTCTCTGCACCTCAAGGATAACACTTCTGTCCTTTTGATTGGCCGCCTCACTGCTGCAAGATTCTAACCATCTTGTTTTGATGATGAATATGAAGGCTCGCTAAGCCGGTCTGGAGCGGAGTGTCTCCGCGGCTGCGCTCCTTCCAGAGCCCAAGGACTTGCAGCTGCGTCGCTGCCTTCCTGTGCCAAGGACACCCCAAAAGTTGGGATGCTTTTCTTTACTCAGTGCTTTGGAGCTGTGTTAGATCTCATCCACCTCCGCTTTCAGCACTACAAGGCTAAACGGGTGTTCGCTGCTGCTGGCCAACTTGTCTGCGTCGTGAACCCCACGCACAACCTGAAGGTGAGCTGCTCTCTACGGCTTTGTATTCACTCCGCTAGGGTTCGAGTGCTTTCTCCTCCCGAGCCTGCACCAGGCTCCTGGCTAAGGCTGTTTCGCTGGTGCCAGGACCGTGTTTGTTTGGGACTCAGAGGTTGACTCGCTCCTTCTGGCTCTCTAGGTGGCTTGGTGCCTTCGTGGCGGTTTGCTTCTCCCCCTGACTGGCCAGAACAGCTGGAGTGATGGTCTCGTTTCTTCCCCGCAAGCGTCAGCCCAAGAGTATGGTGGGGGTCAGAAGGCGAGGTGGCGGAGGGAGGGATTAGGGGGCGTCCCCGCCCCTCTCTCTCAGATATTTGTAGGCAGATGTTCAGTAGACAGGGTTGAAAAGTTACCCAAATTGCAGCCTGTTCCATGTGTTTGCAAAAGCAGGCGAGCACATGGATTTTGGAAGCCCCCTCACTGAAGTAACGGGGCAGAAACAGCCAGACAGGGACCTGGAGTTGGCAAGGGGGGCTCTCTTTTTCTTGTGCTCAGATTCTGCTTGAGTGAGTGAGCATATGTGTGAAAGAGAGGGGGGCGGGGGGAGATCAGGAGTTTGTGTTTGTTTTCTGTGAGCTAGATGCCTCACCCCACTCCCTCCCCGGCCCCCTGCACGGAGGACTGGAGGACTCAGAGTCGCTTCAGTTGTGATAATGAAACCGGCTCCGAGCTGCTGTCTGAGTCACCGCAGGCGGCTGCCAGTGCTGTGCTGCCTGCGGCCGCCCGGCTGCGCGTCTGGCGCCGCTGCCTCTGCATTTGTGCCTTCAGGTCAATGCTCTTTAGAAGAACAGCCAAAATATGGGATCCTGGAGAACCCACTGCATCCCGGACAAGAATGATGGGGAAATGAATCAAGAGCCGCTAGCTAGGAAGACGGGAAGGCAGAGCAGTAGTGGAGGGGGTGGGGTGGGGTGGCTGAACTCCCAAAATAGGAAACAGCCATCATGACTCTGTGCTAAGATAAATGATGGACTCATTGGGAGTTGCTTTCCTGTCCTCACTATACCCAGGGCTGAGAGATAGGGGGAAGGGCACGTCTGTAGGAAGAATGTGCAGGAATAATCTCTGTGAGGAAAGATCTGTTATTCTGACCAAGGGAATTGCTTGTTGCTCATCACTTTATAAACTACTAGAAAGAGTTAGACTCTTCTTGGTCAGATCGCTGCAGGTCAACACTGGTGGGTGCATCCAACACCCGCCCCCCAATATCTGCAAGTCCCTAGAAGGGACAGCTGCCTGAAGTTCAAGGCCAGTCCTGGCATTTTGCGATACCCAAGCTGTGGCTAACACCATCTCTCGCAACCTCTCCCTCTCTTGTCCCGAGCGCTCCCTTCTCTCTCTCTCTCTCTCTCTCTCTCTCTCCCTCTCTCTCTCTCTCTCTCTCTCTCTCTCTCCCCTCATTTCACTATTTCTTTTATGGCTTAGTTTTATAAATGAGAACTCACCACTAGTCATCCTTGGCCAAGCAAGTGTATGGTGTACATATTAAAAAGTGATTCTGAATTCCATTTCATGGCCACTTTTGAGAGCACATTCAAACTCCCATTATTTTGTCACTTTACATTAGTTAGTTCCCCATGGCAAGGCATTTTGTTTACTCCTGTTTTGCATTTCAATATATTTGAAAGTTGTCTATGAGATTTAGCGTTCCCAAAGTTTGAATTTCTATGGCTCATTGCCTACTGCTGCTGATGGAGGAGCAGAGCGGCGCTCAGACCTTGGTGTGCGGTGGGTGCAGTGCATCTGTGTATATTTTTCAGTGATGTGTGCCCAGATATTGATAAGTAGTTCTGCTGCCTGCGTCCAGGAGTCCAGAGTCAGGTTGGAGGCCACAGGTCAGCTCTGATGAGCTGTGTGGCCTCAAGACTCAAGCTCTCTGAGCCTTTCAACATGAATGTACAGATACCTATCCTGCCTCCTCCATGGCTCTGCGAGGCTGAAAAGAGGTGGATGTGCTTTATAACACTCTCCTTCAAAGAAATTATGTTATTGCACATAATATGTAGAGATTCAAAAGTTGTCACTTAAAGCCTTTAGCCAACTTAGGAACGCTATAAGCAGTAACATAAAAATAGGTGACATATACTTTGAGAGGCTACTTTCCATGGCTCACTTTTTCAAACACATCCTCATTTGGCTTTCCACTTTCCCTAAGAAACTTCTTAAGAGATTGGCTCACATGAGCTTCACTGCAGCTAAGCAAAGCAAGTTGAGTGCCGCTAATGTAACCAGAGGGTGCAGCAGGACAAATGAGATTCACAGAGGCAGTGCCAGGCAGAGGCACCTCTGCAGCCCAGGCTGCCTCCGTGGACATGCAGATAACACCTTGTGCTCAAACCCCATCCAGGTGGTGTGTCAGGTACCTTTTACCTCCTTCTCAAACCTGAGGGCTAACAGTCACTTGCAGAGCTTTTTAAAGAATCAATTCCAGGAGCATTGCTGCTCCCATCACCTATAATAAAAAATATATAAAACCTCAAAAGAAAAGTGCTCCTTGTAAGCATTAATTTTCATAGACAGACCACAGAAATATGCCTAGGATATAATAAGCTGTGATCCTATAGGGAAAAATTCTTTCAAAGAGAAGAAAAGCCGGGGCAATGTTAACTCCGAATAGCTGTTGATCTGTGGTGTTGCCTCACGCTCTGTAGGATATGCTGGTAGCTGGGTTGGTGACTAAGGACACAGAGACGGCAACCTCACTTTCAATGTTGTAGGTGGCACGCAGCTACCTAAGAGGGCTGGGAAGACTGTGTTTTTGTTTTTTTTGTGAAAACATTTTTGCACTTCATCCTTTCCTGGGATTTCCTGATATTGCTGACAGGATTTTAGGACCTGAGGCAGGTGCTGAGTTATAATCAAAATTCACTTTCTGAGCAGGGAAAATTGTGTATTTATCATGTTCGTATAGGTCACCTTCATTCTCAATCTTATTATGGCAATTACTTAAGTAACCTGGGATTCCTTCAAAGCTGGCGTCTCCTTCTACATGGAAGGCAGAAGACTTCCCAGGAATGCAGACACCCTGGTTAAAGTCATTAAGCTCCTTAATCCCATCCTAATTAAAAGAGATGTTTAGTGCAGCTGGCCTGGAATATGAGGGACCTGTGCTTTAAGCAAGTTCCAGGCAGGGGAAGGATCTATAGCAGAGCTGCCTTTGTGGAGTGCAAACAACACTCTGTCTGTTTGTCTCTGCCTGTAGGGAGGGCTCCTTGCACAGACGATGCCCCCGCTTCTCCTTCCTACACTCTGAAAGTGAAGTGACCAACCCCAAGAAGCCAGTGTTCTTGGCTGGCGGCCCTCTGCTTCTTCATTCACAGAGGTTACTGAAGTGCAGCCAGCGGCCTGGGCTGGCACCAGTGAGGGCTCTGATCCTGGTCTGGATTCATCACTCCTTTCTCCCTCATGTCTTTTTCTTGTTTCCAAATCCAAAGTGCCTTTCTCTCCTAGCTCCTCTCCCATCCACACTAGCTGCTTCTGTAATGCCTGCCCTGAGCATCCCTCCCTCTTCCCCCCAATTCTAGAGGTGCCCTGCAGGGGTAAACTAGACTCCGATTCCTGAGTTCCTGAACCCAGGCTTCTCCAGAAAAGGATCCGAGGTGGCAGCAACACAGTCCCTCGGGGGTGGGTCCACAGCCTTCCAAAGCACATAGTAGCTGAGCTGAGGCCAGCTGGGCAACTTCCTCTTAACCACAGCCCCTGACAAACCAGTTCCCGAAAGAAGACTAACTAGTCAGACGCTTTGTGAGAAACTTGCAAGAGGCCCTTGTTAGTGCCAGTCTCATTGCTGAGCCCCCCTCCACCCCCCAAGCCCGTGCCCTCTCTAGCATCCAGATGTGAGGGCTTAACCTCCCCACCTCTACCTCTATTCAGCCTCCCCAGAGCCTTCTCTACTGTAACCTGTTAACCTTGGGTTTATACACACACACACACAATGGAGAGGCGTGGGACAGTAATGGCTTTAAGTGCCTGACAGATACTAAATAGAAAATTAGGGCATTTTTAGTACCATTACTTGAAGCAATCACATGCTTTTCATTCTAAGACCAACCTATGTGTGTGAAGTATGTTGAGTGGCGGTGGGGATGGATTGGGGAGCGAGGGGTGCATGGAGGAGGAGGAGGAGGATCATTGAAGGAGGGAGCCAAGAAGAAAAGTGTGGCAAAGCCAAACACTGCTCCTACTTTTACGGAATAATCTTTGGAAGTCCCATGGGCCTTGAGGCTTCACCAACTCTGCTTGATACAGCACAGCAGGCAGCCCAATGAGAGTTGAAGACCTGAGCATTATTTTTAGAAATTTGGTGGCGGCCTTTGGAGTGTTCAGCCTGAATATCTTATTAAAGCAGTTAAAGGCTCTGACAAGATTGTGTAATCCTGTAGTTACTCAGTTCTTACTGACACAGCCACCTCACAGGGCCCCACTCTGAGTTCTTTAGAAATAACACTACCTTCCTTCTGCAGTCCAGGCTTGAGCCTCCTCACGGCTCGTTCGCACCTTCCAGGGCAGGAAGGATAAGGGAGAGGCTGTGCTTACTCCAGGAGCTTAACGCTAAAGCCTTCCCCTGCAGCCTCTTCCAGCCCTTTGGTTTCTGTGAATATTGTATGATATTCTACTCTGTGGGCACAGAACAGTCATGGAGCTTTTCTGGTTAATAGTAATTGCAAATGAGACTCTTGAGTCGCATAACTGGATGCCCTGAGTCCTCCACAGTCATTTGGTGAACTGCTAGTAATGGAGTTGCAGAGAAGGCTGAAGCTGGCCCTAAGATGAGGTGGGTCGATTACCCCTGTACCACATTTACCCAGCAGCCCCAAAGCAATTTTTTTTTAAATTAAATTCATTGCGGTGACATTGGTCAGCATGAACATATAGGTTTCAGGTATAAGTTTCTATGGTACAAGATCTGTATATTGTACCCATGTGCCCATGACCCAAGGTCAAATGTTCTCCTGTCACCTTATATTAGAACCCCCTTCTCCCCCACCCTCTTCCCTCTGGCATTACCATACTGCAGCTTGTGTTCACGAGTTTCATTTTTATATGAGTGAAATCATATAGTTCTTTGCTTTTTCTGACTGACTTATTTCACTTAACATAATGTTCTCAAGGTACATCCATGTTGTTGTAAATGGCATTATTTCATCCTTTCTTACGGCTGAGTAGTATCCCATTGTGTAAATATACAATTCTTTACCCAGTCCTCTATCTTGGGACACTTTCTTTGTTTTTGTGGCTTGGCCACCATGAAAATAGGGATCCTATATAATAGGATGAAAATAGGGATTCTATATAATAAAAAGCTAATATGCAAATTATCCCCCTACCTGGGAGTTAGACCTGGAGTTCAACCAGGGGGTAGGGCTGACCTGCCAACCACCTGTATCCCCTCCCCCTGGCTAGCTGGACCCCACCCATGCACGAATTTGTGCACCAGGCCTCTAGTGTATATATAATTGGGAATACATGATTTTGAGGGGTTTTTTGGGTATATACCCAGGAGAGAGATTCCTGGGTCATATGGTAGCTCTATTTTTAATTTTTTGAGGACTTGCCAGACTACTTTCCATAGTGGTTGTTGTCTACATTTTCACCAGCAGTGAATGAAAGTTCCCTTTTTTCCACAACCTCTCAACACTTGTTATTGCTTGTCCTCTTGATAATAGCCACTTGAAACAGGTGTCAGGTGCTATCTCATTGTGATTTTATTTTATTTTATTTTTTAAATAGCTTTATTGAGACAATAGGGGCCCATTGCACAAAAATTTGTGCACTTCAGGGGTCCTTCAGCCCGGCCTGTGCCTTCTCGTAATCTGGGATCCCTCAGGGGATGTCCACCTGCTGGCATGCCTGGCCAGCTTGGATGAAGGGCTAATGGCTGTTTGCAGGCTGGCCAAGCCCCCCAGTGTGGACCCTCACCCCATTGGGATGTGGCAAGCTTGGGTGAGGGGCTGAGAGCCATTTTCAGGCTGCCCATAGTCCTTTCAGGGTTTGAGTCCCTACTGGGCTACCTGACCAGCCTGGGTGAGGGGCTGAGGGCCATTTTTAGGCTTTCAGCCTGCCCACAGCTCCCATTGACCCAAGATCCCAGAGAGGCTGGCTGGAATCAGGTTCTGGGGTTTATTTATCTTATTTATCTTCTATAATTGAAACACTGTTGCTTTGAGCCAAGGTCTAGGCAGGTAAGGAAGCCTCCTGTTTGTTTCAGCTCTGTGGCTTCTATAATTGAAACATTGTTACTGTGAGCAGAGGCTCAGCCAGCGTAGGCAGGCAGTTGCCTGCTGTTTACTCTAGCTCTGTGGCTGCCAGCCGCCATTTTGGCTGGGTTAATTTGCATACAGTCACTCTGATTGGCTGGTGGGCATGGCTTGGCTGGTGGGCATGGCTTAGGCGTCCAGAGAGATGGTTAATTTGCATATTACTCTTTTATTAGATTAGATATTTATGTATAAGAAAATTCATCATTTAAAGTGTACAATCAGTGGTTTTTAATGTATTCACAGATATTCCAATGTTCTAGTTTCAGAAGATTTTCATCACCACCAAAAAGAAAGCTCTTAACCTTTAGCAGTAAATCCTTGTTGTCCCCATCACTCTGCCCCATGCACCACCATTCTACTTTCTGTCTCTGTGGATTTGCCTATTTAGAGTATTTCATATAAATGGAATTATACAATTTGTGACCCTTTTATGTCTGGCTTTTTCACTTACCATGTTTTTTAATTTGCTTTCTTTTTTATTTTCTTATTTATTGTTTAAAGTATTACATATGTCTCTTTTTACCCCCATCATCCTCTCCTTGGCCATTCTCACCCCCCCAGCACCTGCTCCTAGGCTCCCCCTTCCCCCGGTGTCTGTGTTCATTGGTTATGCTCATATGCATGCATATAAATCCTTTATTTGATCTCTTACCCCTCCCCCACCAACATTCCCTGTCTTCCTCTGAGGTTTGACTGTCTATTTGATGCTTCCCTATCTTTGGATCTATTTTTGTTCATCAATTTATGTTGTTCATTATATTCTGAAAATGAGTAAGATCATGTGATATTTATCTTTCTTCAACTGGCTTATTTTGCTTAGCACAATGGTCTCCATGTCCATCCATGTTGTTGCAAATGGTAAGAGTTCCTTTTTTACTGCAGCATAGTATTCCATTGTATAGGTGTGCCATTAGTTTTTTAATCCACTTATCTGCTGATGCGCACTTAGATTGTTTCCAAATTTTAGCTACTATAATTGTGCTGCTATGAACACAGGGGTGCACATGTCCTATCTGCTTGGTGTTTCTGATTTCTTGGGATATATTCCTAGAAGTGGGATTACTGGGTCAAATGGGAGTTCCATTTTTAATTTTTTGAGGAAACTCCATACTGTCTTCCATAGTGGCTGCACCAGTCTGCATTCCCACCAACAGTGCATAAGGGTTCTTTTTTTCTCCACATCCATGTCAGCACTTGTTGTTTCTTGATCTGTTGATGATAGCCATTCTGACAGGTGTGAGATAGTACCTCATTGTCATTTTGATTTGCATCTCTCAGATGATTAATGACTTTGAGCATGTTTTCATATGTCTCTTGGCCTTCTGTATGTCCTCCTTCAATAAGTGTCTATTTAGGTCCTTTGCCCATTTTTGATTGAATTGTTTATCTTCCTTTTGTTAAATTGTATGAGTTCTCTGTAAATATTGGAGATTAAACCCTTATCTGAGATAACATTGACAAATATGTTCTCCCATGCTGTGGGCTTTCTTGTTGTTTTGTTGATGGTTTCTTTTGCTGTGCAGAAGCTTTTCATTTTTATTTTGTCATTGTGATTTTGATTTGCATTTTCCTAATTGCCAGTGAGGTTAACATCTTTTCATGTATCTGTTGACTGTTCATGTATCTTCTTGGTCCTCTGCCCACCTTTTTTTTTGCAGTTTTTTTTTTTTTTTTATTATTCATTAAGGTATTACATATGTGTCCCTATACCCCTTTCCCACCCCTGCCCACTTTTTGATTGGGTTGTTTGTTTGTTTGGTGTTGAGTTTTATGCGTTCTTGTACATTTTGGAAATTAAATCTTTGTCGGAGCTACTGTTTGCAAATATCATCTCCCATCTGTTTGGCTGCTTCTTTGTTTTGTTGTCAGTTTCTTTTCCTGTACAGAAAGAAGCTTTTTAGCTTGATATAGTTCTATTCACTTATTTTTGCCTTTACTTCCCTTATCTTTGGGGTCAAATTCATAAAAGTTCTCTGCAATTAAGGTCTGTAAGTTTGGTACCAGTACTTATATTTTCTTCTATGTAATTTACTGTTTTGAGTCTTATATTTAAGTCTTTGATCCATTTTGAATTAATTGTTGTACATTGGGGATAAACTGTAATCCAGTTTCATTCATTTGCATGTGGCTTTCCAGTTTTTCTAGCACCATGTATTGAAGAGATTATCTTTACTCCATTGTGTGTTTGTTGAAAATTATCTGCCCATATAAATATAATTTTACATCTGGGCTCTCTATTCTTTTCCACTGCTCTGTGTGTCTGTTTCTCTGCCAGTATCATGCTGTTCTGATTATCATAGCTCTGTAGTATAATTTGAAGTCAAGTAGCGTGATAACTCCAACTTCTTTCTTTTTTTCTTAGGATTGCTTTGGCTATTTGGGGTCTTTTGTGGTTCCATACAAATATGATGATTTCTCATTCTATTTCTTTAATAGAATGACATTGGGATTTTGATGGGGATTACATTCCCAAAGCAAATTTTATGGAACTCCTTTAACCATGGTCCCTCAAGCTTCAGGGACTGTTTGGAAGAAATTAGAGAGCTTTCTTTGAAATGCACAGAGAGGTCAGAGTTATTTGGATGGCTTCCTTGGGGGTAAGGCTGAATATTTTTCTAGCAATTAACAGTAAGAAAAAAATTTAACTGTCTGTGAAAATATTTTACTCTTAGCAAAGTCATCTTGCCTCGACCAACTCTGTTCCCCAAAGGGAAAATTTGATCTATTTAGACACTGATGTCACATAAAAGGGCTCAGTCTAGAGACTGGAGACCTGTCCTCCCACGAGGGTCTGCAGTTTAGGGAATGATGGGGGAAATGTCAGAACTAGGAGTTAAATCGTATTTTATAGTTGAGGGAATTGAGTCCAGAGAGGGGAAGTGACTGGCGTTAGTCTCCTATGGCTGCTATAACAAATTACCACAAACTGAGTTGCTTCACACCAGAAAAACATATTCTCCCACAGTTCAGGAGGCTAGCAGTCCAAAATCAGGGTGACAACAGAGCCACGCTCCCGCCAAGTCTCCAGGGAAGAATCTGCTCCTGCCTCATCCAGCTTCTGTGTCCTTTTTCTTGTAGATACATCACACCAGTCTCTGTCTCTGTGGTCACATTGCCTTTTCTCTTCTCCGTATGTCTGTCTCATAAGAACACATGTGATTGCATTTAGGGCTTACCTGGATACTCCAAGATAAACTTCTCTCAAGAATCTTAATGTAGTCACACCTTTAGTCATATAAAATAATATTCACTCTTGCCATATAAGGTAATACGCACATGTTCCAGACATTAAGATATGATCTATTGTTTTGGAGGGCCACCATTCAACCCAGGACTTTTGAAAAGTTAACTTATTTCTTGACAGAATTGGAACCAAAACTTAGGCCTCCTAGTGATAGACTTACATTCCCTGCACTGTCCTGGGATGCCCTGAGATCAGCCCTAACTAGATGACCCTGCATTGGTACATTCTGTGGAAACAAAAAAATCACAGGAACTCTTCTGTTGCCCCATCCATCTTCCCTGGGCCAGCAGGATGACCCCATGGGCTGTACACCACACTCAACCATTTTTCACCAGACCCACATTTTCTTAGCAAATTGGAACCTCTACATTACCATCCTCCCTTATTTCTCACCTCTCCCATAAATCTTCTTTGCGTTTTTTTCAAACTCTTTTAAAAATAATACAATTTACTTGGATGCATACACATCATATATTGAAAATCAAATGATAACAAGACATATAGTGTCAAAAGCATAGTACTTTGTGTTTAACCCTGGTGTATATTTTATTTTTTTATTTATTTTAATTTTTATTTTTCAATTACAGTTGACATTCAATATTACTTATGTTAGTTTCAGCTGTCTTGGTGCATATTTTTTAAATCCACCAGCTCAACAGGGAGGGCAGCAGTGGGTGCAGGAGAAAACCAGGGTTCTGGGAGAGACTGTCTTGAATTCCAGTCCAGGCTGTGCCACCTGCGGATGTGTGACTTTGAAGAAATGACTGGGCCTCTCAGAGGCTCTATGTCCTCATCTATTAAAAGAAGACAATAATGCCCACATTTTATGGTGGCTGTGAGCATTAAGCGAGCTCACATAAGGAAAATGTCCGCCATAGAGGAGAGTCTGTAAAGAGCAGTTATTGTCACCAAGGTCATTACAATGAAAGCGGCTCCTCAGAAGCTGGTGTCCATTCCCCAGGATCCCCGCCGGCTGTCTTTCTCTCCACCTGCCCCAGTGCTTGCTGTTCCTTAGTATGTAAATTGTCCTTGGCCTTGAAAAGAATTTTGAATAGAACAATGTCTTGCCTTACTTAGAAGTCGGACTTGTCCTTAATGCTAAATTTCAAAGAAAACCCTAAACTCTGCTTGGATTCTGAGTCCAGCAGCCCACTGGGTCTCAGGAGAACATAGTGTCTGTTTTGGGACAGCAGCTGAAGAGTGGGGTCACCCCCTGTCATTCACAGGCAGGAGCCAGCGGGGCAGATCAGTCCCCTTCCCCACCCAGCCTGAAACTTGTCCCTCATCACTTATGCATGATTTCTTTTCATTAGCAGCAGCTGAGTGAGCACACGGGTAGGACTCTGTGAGGGGGCTCTGATCCAGAGGCTGTGGATCTGAGGCCCAGTGGTACCACTGAGATTCAGCAGGGAGGGTAGATGTTGGTGAGCAAAAACCACATGCTGCCTGGGAGACTGGTCATTTCTTTCTGCCCTTCAGTTCTTTCTACCTTGAGAAGTAGCTTTGATCTGAGTGGGGTGGAGATGAAGCAGGCGCCAATGCTCAATGGAGGCTGCAGTCCTTGGAATTGAAGGAGGGTGGGAGAGACACCCTGACCTTTCTGAGCCAAGAAAATTCCTGGATCCCACTATGGGCCTGAGTCCCCTGCACTCCAATTTGAACTGTTTACACACACACACACACACACACACACACACACACACACACACACACATTTTATGGTAATTCTGAGAAGCCAGCCAACCTCTTTGGACCCTAAGTGATCTCCGAATAGCAGTGCAAGATCACAGGATGCTAAGCCCAGTGGAGGGGGGAGCCTGATCCTCAGCACTGATGATTAAAGACTGGAGATGAACAAGAAGATGCTTCTCCTCCACCCAGTCTGTGATGGGCGACTCCAGGCTCAGGACTGAGGCGAGGGAGAAAGTAGGCTTGGAAAAGAAGAGCACCATTCTAGCTGAAGCACGAGTATGGGTTTTGGATTCAGACAGATCTGAGTTTGAATCCAATGCTGTCATGTTCCTTGAGTGATGCCTTTGACCTCCCTGAGTCTGCACGTCTTCACCTGTAAAATGATTGTTGTGAAGATAAAATAATATATGAAGTCATCAAAGCCACAGAGCTAAAACCCCACTTTTGAATAACAAGATGTATCAAGTTCTGCTACAAAATGCTATATTTTTATCTCGACCACGGGCCCAGGATGAAAGAGCCATCAGAAAATGGATTTTAGCCAAAGAACAAGGTCCTTGTGTGTAATTTAGAAGTGTGGTCCACTGGAAATGTCAGTTTTCCTTGCAAGATGCTGTATCTCAATCATTTATTGGTCCTGTAATGTATATTTAATCACAAATCCACGATTAGTAGGGAGCTGTGTGCTGCGGGGCTGTCTCCAGCTGCAGCATCAGAAACTCCAGCCAGGAGAGAGTGGCCTGTGGACAGGAGAGGGCCGACCTCCCAGGACAAAACCAGAGGGTGTCCTCTAGGGAGGAGAAAAGCCATTGTGGATGGTGTTTAGAGAAAGCAGATGGGGTTAGCTTGGCATTTGCAAGGTCCCACAGAGATGGAACCAATGCAGATCAATAATAGATCTTATAAAAGGCTGGCCAGCAAGTCTAGCCATCTGCCCAGCTTTGTAGTCAGCCCCTCAGATCCTCAGCTCTAACTCCTACAACCTGTTCAAGGATGTGCTGGGAAGTCTGAGGCAAGCAGCCACTCAGAACGTCAGGTTCCCTTTCCATAAAAAGGAGTATATTGTGACTTATACTAAGGTAAGCTGACTACACATCCTGAAACCCACCGACAATAGTTTTCCAGTGTCTCCGTTATGCACACAATAATGATGATAAGAGCAATTGCAAAATGACTACTCTTTACTGAAAGGCATGCTATTTGCAGGAACTGTGTTAAATGCTGTGCATTTGACCCCCACTAGGAAGTGGTATATTATTATCATTCCCCATTATACAGAATATCAAAGCAGCTCAATGTCACGCAGCTCTTTGTGGCAGAATCTTTTAAATTAAAATTCTGTGCTTTTAAGCACGTTTTGGTATGTCATCCCTCAGCGTTCTCTTCTTACAACAAACAAGTGAGCCAACTGGCTTGGCTATAGGTCTAACATTGATTGTATTATACTAGTATTTTATTTAAAAATACTGATCTGGGATTCTGTCTTGTTCACCCTTGTGTGTATATACATCAAACACACCCTAGATGCTCCAGCTGCTGGTGGATGACCCTGGGAGGCATGTTCTAGGCTTCTCTGAGCTGCCTGTGAAGGCAAGCCCTGTGGTTTATAGCAGGGACTCTGTTCTCTCCTCCTGCTACCTGGAACCACCTCCCAAATAAGCTCCTACATCCAAGTCCTTATCTCAGGCTCTGCCTGGGGGAACCGAATGAAGACTGCATACGTGTGTTTTTTATTAGCTAATGTTTATTGAGAACTTGCTAAGTGCCAGGTGCTGTGCTAAGTAATTTACCTGAATTAATTGCTTGTTTAAAAAATCCTCAGAACCATGCCATCAGTCTACCCCCACATTACCCAGGAGGAAGCTGAGGCGTAAAGAGTTAAGTCATTTCTGCAAGGATGCGTCCAATGAGTGGTGGCGTTTCCCTGGTGTTTTTAACCTCTATGTTACACTGTCTCTCCCTCTTCATCACAAGACTGGTTGTCTAGAAGCTTCTACAAATAGCCCAACTGCCCAAATTCAAGCTCAATAAAAATTATGATTTGCATACAATACTTGACAGAAATCTTTGCAACAACTTTCCCTAAATGCTCAACTCAAAATGATCCTGCAGGAAAAGAAATTTTTGACCTATAACTTTTTCAAAAAATAGGTTACATGGTTTGACAGGTGGATGGACCCTCTGAAACTAGCAGTGACCTCCAAATCTGGGACAGGCGATTGATGTGTTTCTCAGTGACAATGGGAGCTAGTTGAGGACATCAGAAATGCAAATGCTCTCTGAGCACTGGAACAGCATTAAACAGGTCACTTTTTCTTTGAGAAAAAAAAGAAAAAAATCTTTTTATACTAAAGCAAAAATGTCCTTTAAGAAAACATGGCTCTTACCATGTGACACCTGTTGTCTGGGAGATCCATAGGCATTTGAAATTTCCCTTCTCATTAGCAGCCATACTTTTGTGTAAATTAATTTTTTAAAGCAAAGAGGAAAAAATTTGTTGACTATTTTCTATCTAATTTAATTCAACCTCTAGTAAACCCTCCGCCTAATGCCCTTCAAACATTTTGTCTTTCCAAAACTACTGTGGGAAGAACTGAGTGAGGGAGGTGTCAAGGTGAGAGGGAAGCTTATTGGAGGAAAGATGTTTGGGAGGTTTTTTCCCAGTGTGCAAGCTGGAGAAATTCGGGCCAGGGTTTATACTGACATCAGAGAATGTCTGAACACTCAGCCAGGAACTGTGGAGGGAAGTCACCAAAGTCAAGCCTGGAGGTAAGACTCATCCAGCAGTCCTGACGTCTGGAACACATCACACAGAGCTGCAGAGGGCTCACAGGGGACACGGAAGTGGAAGGAATGAAAGGAATTCTGTGAGGGAAGTACCTCAGACATGGGTAATGTTCCATCACCATCCTTCCCAGTCTCCCACGACACCTGCTCAGCCCAGTGCCCCTGGGTGTCGGCATGGAGAGCAGCAAGGCAGGCTCTGGCACCAGGGGCACCGCTGCTGGGCCCGTGCTCTGCCCGGCATTCCCATAAGCAGGAGAGCTGATGAGCACATCAAGAAGCTGCCTCATTGAAGCCAAAGTGATACATCTGTTTATGGTAATTAAATAAATGCCAATTGGACTCTTCTCGGTGTGCTTACTGAAGCAATTGCCAGATATACAAGGCTCTCCAAGAATCCGAGGAAATTGAAAGCAGAAAGGAGAGCTCCCAGGCACTTACTCACCAAATGTTGAAAATACTTGGCAGAGGAAGATTTCTCTGAACCAAGAGGCTAAGCTTTTACCTGCAGCCTGGCTCAGTCCTGTGGGGTCTGGAACAGTTATTTAGTTTGGCTTCTCTGTCTGTCAGATGAGAAGGTGACACTGCTTTCTGCCTCTCTCTGAGGTGACCTTGGTGTGCAGCAATGGTCTTCACCATTGGCCTCAGCTACGTGCTGCCTCTTTTCACAAGGGGTTTGAGGCAGTTTACAACAAATGATGGAGTGAAAAGGTAAACAAAATGGAAGGAAAATGGAGAATGTAAGTAGCTTAATTGTATAGGCTTAACACATTTATCATGGGTGGCAGAAATTTAGCAAAAAAAGTGAAAATCTATCTATGTCCTTTAAACACCTCTCTGTGTACTGGGAAGATCATGACCTTTGGGCTGAAATGTGCCTCCAAATTTAGTTGTATTTATAAGTCTGTGACCCTTGACAAGTTACTTAACCACTCTGAGTTTCATTTTCTTTGTCTATAATAAGACAGATAATGTGAAGTTAAAGCGGTGTAAATGTGACAAATATATACAAAAGCTCCTAGACCAGTGCCAGGCACATAGTAGGGCCCTTGTAAATACTGATTTTTTTTTTTAATCACTCCTTTTCTCTGCTTTCATTTTTCTTTTCATTTGTTTCCACCTTAAATAAAAAAGTCTTCAGAAAACACCTCTGACATTATTTGATTAGTGGGTTAGAGGGGAATCTCTGGGTATGAGAAAGAGTTTGAAATTAAGAAAGAAAGAGAACCTTGTCGTGCAGAGAAGGGACACATTTTTAGATGGGGAATGCCTTATCCAAAGCCAGCAGATGAGTCTGAAATTTGCTGCATCTTTTTGTTGTTGTTGTTATCTGGGTGTGGATTTGGTAAGATGGATTCCTTCATATACCTCAAATCTCCCAAAGGGATCTAGTTGGACAAAGGGGAAAGTTTGGGAGGACAGGGCCACTGTTATGGCAGGTCAGGGCACAATGTCAAAAAGATGTGATGCTTTACAACAGCAGTGGGATGACTGGCTGATGTAGGAGGTGCTAGAACCTGCATTCTCTAACTATTAGAAAATAAATATGACAGTGACCCAAGATGGCGGCCTAGTAGATGGAAGGTACGCTCACCTCCTCTCAGGACCAAACTGGGATTACAACTAAAATATAGAATAATCAACCCAAATAATCAACCAAAGACTAACTTAACAGAAGTCTTATAACCAAGGATTTACAGAAGAATACACCAGCGAGACCAATAGAAAGGGCAGAGACGTAAAAATGGCTGCCCCACTCTCATGGGTAGCAGCTGAGATCTTGGAGGGATATTTCAGCTGCAAAGGTTCCCCTGAGGAGTGTGGTATCTCAACCCCATGGTAGGCTCTGCAGACCAAAGCACCAGAGCCAGAAAGAGGCACCCATAGAACATCTGGCTGTGAAAATCAGCAGGGATTCTGTCAGCCAGAGAGAGGCAGGAGTCTGCTAGAGACATAGGCATCATTTTAAAGGATCAACACACAAAATCTCCTTTGTAGCCACTCAACCTGGGTTCCCAGGGTGGGAGGATAGAGTGTACTAGAGTTGTGTGAGGAGAGACTGAGGTTTATGGCTCTGGGGAGAGAGCTAAAGGAACAACTGCCAGGATCCCATGCTGAATCCCTATCATACACCACAGATGCTATCTTTCTTAGATGGAACACTTCCTTCCTGACAACATTAGCCTGGGGGAATGCAATAGCCCCACCCTCTGGAGTCCTTGTTGCCCCACCTTACGGAATTCAAGGGGGAATGCAGAGGAGTCAGCTGCCTAAGCAGTGGTGTGGAGGTCCGGGCAGACTCATAGGGAGTCAGTGACTGAGTTGTGTGACTCTGAAGTGAGGCCACTTCTCCTTCCTTCTCTATAACCTGACTGGCCCTCCTCCTCAGAGGTCCAGTATCCCTACCCTCCTGATTCCTGACAGCCCCATCCTGCTGAGTTTGGGCTCATGGCAGAATCTGGGACAGACTGAGTTGTGTGGCTCCAGGATTGGGGTAACTTTTCCCCGATTGGTGCATAGTCTTCCCTTCAAATGGACAAATCCTGGTCTGCGGGCATTTGGCAGGTAGAAGCTAGACTTGGTATACACAGGGATTTGGGCTGAGTGGCTGCAGACCCAGCACTGAGATTGAACCTGTATCAATCTGGGAAATGTCACTTGCCCCCTACTTGATGACTCACTAAGAACCTTCATCATGCACCTCAAGTACTGCTAGAGACTCTTTCATTGACTGAGCCTAACAGGCAGTTGGCAGAAGGAGGCAGGTAGAGGTAAATCTCAGGTGAGTGGGGCCTTTTGCTGACCTGCCCTTGCAATTGGTACTGGTGGAAGCCAGCCTTGGTGCACAGCTTGGTCCTTCCCACATACACCCAGGCCCAGCAGAGACAGACACAAACTGTGGTTCTCTTTGTAGATCCAAACAGGTAGCCCAGGGCCAGACACACCAGTGTCTGATACTGACCTTCATCAAAGTCAAGCAATTTACCAGTTATAGATTTAAAAAAAATTGTTATAAGGATGCTCAAGGAAAATAGTGGAAACTACAACAGCATGAAAAAGTACATAGAAACCATAAAAGAACCAGTCAGAAATTAAGAACACAAAATCTGAAATGAAGAATACACTAGAAGGCCCTGGCTGGATGTATCAGTTGGTTGGAGCATTGTCCCATACACCAAAAGTTTGTGTATTTGATTCCCAGTCAAAGCACATACCTAGGTAGAGGGTTTGGTCCCAGGCTGGAACATATATGGGAAACAACCAATCAATGTTTCTCTCTCACATCAATGTGTCTCTCTTCCCCTCCTCACCTTTCTCTATCTAAACATATCCTCAGGTGAGGATTTAAAAAGAATACACTAGAAGGAATAAATAGTAGGTTGGATGAAGCAGAAAATCAAATCAGTGATTTGGAAGATAAGGTAGCAAAAAACATCCAATCAGAGCAACAAAAATAAAAAAGAATTTTTTAAAAATGAGGATAGTTCAGGGGCTTTTTGGGCAATATGAAGCGTAATAACATCTGCATCATAGGAGTACCAGAAAAAGAAGAGAAAGAGCAAGAGTTTAAAAACCTATTTGAAGATATAATAACTGAAAACTTCCCTAACCCAGTGAAGGAAAAAGACACACCAGTCCAGAAGAAAAAAACATCCTAGGGTGAGGATTAATAATAAATAAATAAATAAATAAACAAAAAAATTGACAAACCTTTAACAAGATTCATCAAGAAATAAAGAGGGAGGCCCCAAATAAATAAAATCAGAAATGAAAGTAACAGCTGCCATCAATGATTTTAAAAAAATATTATGAACAACTATATGCCAACAAATTAGACAATATGAATAAAATGGATAAATTCCTAGAAACATGCAATATTCCAACACTTAATCAGGAAGAATCAGAATACCTGAATAGACTGATTACAAGTACTATAATGAAATTGAAACAGCAATAAAGAAAAAACTCCCATAAACAAAATCCTGGAACAAATGCCTTCACAGGTGAATTTTACCAAACATTCAAAGAACTAACATATATTCTTAGCAAATTATTCCAAAAAAATCATGAACAGGAAGAATCCCAAGATCATTTTATGAGAACAGCAGTATCCTAATCCAAAACCAGATAAAAACACTACAAACAAAGAAAATTATAGGCCAAGTAGAGGCCTGGTGCATGAATTCGTGCACAGGTGGGGTCTGGCCGGGCTGGCAGGGAGAAGGGGACATGGGAGATTGGCCAGCTGGCTCCACCTCCTGTTTGAACTCTCGGTCAAGGGGACAATTTGCATATTAGCCTTTTATTGTATAGGGTATCCCTGATGAACACAGACACTAAAATTCTCAACAAAATATTAGCAAACCATATCCAGCAATAAATTAAAAAGATCATACAACATGATGAATTTATTTTGGAGATGACAGGTTGGTACAATATCTGCAAATCAGTAAATGTAATACACCACATAAACAAAATAGAGTATAAAATCACATGATCATATCAATAGATTCAGAAAAGGCATCTGATAAAATTCAGTGCCCATTTATGATAAAAAACTTTCAGCAAAGTTGGAATAGATGATCATACCTCAATGTAATAAAGGCAATATATGGTAAACACACAGCCAATATCATATTTAACAAGCAAAACTAAAAGTGTTTTCCTTAAGATCAAGAACAAGATGGGAATATCCACTTTCATCACTCTTATTTAACATAGTACTGAAAGTCCTAGTCACAGCAATCAGTCAAGAAGAAAAAACACAAGACATCCAAATTGGAAAAGAAGAAGTAAAACTGTCACTATTTGCAGTTGACATGATACTGTACATATAGAACCCTAAAAATTCTACCAAAAAACTACTAGAACTGATAAATGAATTCAGTAAAGTAGCAGGAAACAAAATAAATACCCAGAAATTAGTTGCATTTTTTGTTGTTGTTAATCCTCACCCAAGGATATTTTTCCATTGATATTTAGAGAGAGTGGAAGGGAGGGGGAGAGGCAGAGACAGCATGTGCCCCAACCAGGGCGTGTGATCAAACCTGCAACTGAGGTACATGCCCTTGACTGTAATTGAACCTGGGATCCTTCAGTCCAAGGGCTGGCACTCTATCCACTGAGCCAAACCTGCTAGGACAGATTGCATTTTTATATACCAATAATGAACTATCAGAAAGGGAAACTAAGAAACTCATCTCATTTACAATTGCATAAAAAATATAAAATACCTAAGAATAAATTTAACCAAGGATGTAAAAGATCTGTGTCCTGTACTCAGAAAATTATGACACTAAAGAAAGAAACTGAAGATACAAATAAGTGGAAGCATATACCATGTTCATGGATATGAAGATTTAACATAATTAAAATGTCTGTGCTACCCAGAACAATCTACATAGTCAATGCAATCTCTATCAAAATACCAATGGCATTTTTCACAGAACTAGAACAAACAGTCCAAAAATTTATATGGAACCACAAAAAACCCTGAATAGCAACAGCAATCTTGAGAAAGAAGAGCAAAGTTGGAGGAATCACATTACCTAATATCAAACGATACTACAAGGCCATAGTAATCAAAACAGCATGGTACTGGCATAAAACAGACATACAGATCAATGGAACAGAATTGAGAGCCCAGTAATAACCCATGACTTTATGGTCAATTAATATTTGATAAAGGAGGCAAGAATATAGAATGCAGTAAAAACAGCCTATTCAATGAATGGTGTTGGGAAAATTGGACAGATAAATGAAAAAAAAAGTGAAACTAGACCACCTTCTTACATTATGTACGAGAATATTTAAGACTCGAAACCATTAAAATCCTAGAAGAAAAAAGGCAGTAAAATCTTGGACATTCTCATAGCTAGATGTTTTTCTGGTATATCCCCTGAGGCAAGGGAAACAGTAGAAAAAATATACAAATGGGACTACATCAGGCAAAAAAGTTTTTGCACAGCAAAGAAAACCATTAACAAAATGAAAAGACAACCCACTGAATGAGAAAACATATTCACCAATGATATCTCTAATAATGGATTAATATTCAAAGTTTATAAAGAACTTATACAATTTAACACCAAAAACCCCCAAATAATCCAGTTATAAAATGGGCAAAGGATCCAAATAGACACTTTGCCAAAGAGAACATAGAGATGGCCAATAGACATATAAAAAGATGCTCAAGGTCAGTAATCATCACAAAAATGCACATTTAAAACACAGTGAGCCCTGGCCAATGTTACTCAGTAGGGAGTGTTGTCCTGTACACTGAAAGGTTGTGGGTTTGATTCCCAGTCAGGGCACACACCTAGGTTGTGAGCTCAGTCCCCAGTTGGAGTGCATACAGGAGGCAGACAATTAATGTTTCTTTCTCCTATTAATGTTTCTCTCTTTCTTTTTCTCTCTCTTCCTTCCTCTCTCCAAAATCAATAAACATATCCTAGGATGAGGATTAAAAGAAGAACAAAGCCACAATGAGCTATCACCTCGCACATGTCAGATGGCTATTATCAATCAATCACAAACAAGTTTTGGCAAGGATGTGGAGAAAAGGGTACCCTCATGCACTGTTGGTTGGAATATAGATTGGTACAGTCACCATGGAAAATAGTATAGTGCTTTCTCAAAAAATAAAAAAAATGCAGCTGCCTTATGACCCCGCAATTCTACTTCTAGGAATATACTTGAAGAAGCCCGAAATACTGAATCAAAAGACATATGCACTCCTATGTTCATTGCAGCGTTATTTACAACTAGAGGCTCGGTACACAGATTCATGCACCAGTGGGGTCCCTCGTCCTGGCCTGCACCCTCTCGCAACCCTGGACCCCTTGAGGGATGTCAGATTGCCAGTTTCAGCCCACTCCCCACAGATCAGGCCAAGGGACCCCAACAGTGCATGAATACGTTCACCAGGCCTCTGATATGCATATAAGATCTTTGGTTACTCTCTTCCCACCCTTCTCCCTTCCCTCTGAGACTCATCAGTTTGTTCCATATTTCCAGGCCTGTGTGTTGAGCGTCTTCCCCCTTGGTGGTCAGTGTGCATCATAGCTACTGGTCAATCAGTCAGATGGTTGGACAGTAGCTTAGGCTTTTACATATATAGACTAGAAGCCCGGTGCACAAAAATTGTGCACTCGGGGGGCGTCCCTCAGTCTGGTCTGTGCCCTCTTGCAGTCTAGGACCCCTGAAGGAATGTCCACTGGCTGGCTTAGGCCCGCTCCCTGGGCGATCAGGCCTAAGCTGGCAGTCAGACATCCCTCTGGCAGCCTGGGAGCCCTCAGGGGATGTCCACTTGCCAGCGGGGAGCAGGCCTAAGTTGCAGTCGGATATCCTTGGCACTGCTGAGGAGGCAGGAGGGGCTCCCACTATCACCACTGTACTGGCAGCCATCAGCCTGGCTTGTGGCTGAGCAGAGCTCCCCCTGTGGGAGTACACTGATGACCAGGGACAGCTCCTGCATTGAGTGTCTGCCCCGTGGTGGTCAATGTGTGTCATAGTGACCAGTCATTCCCAGTTGTTCTGCTGTTAGGGTCAATTTGCATATTACCCTTTTATTATATAGGATAGAGGCCTGGTGCATGGGTAGGGGTCAGCTAAGTTTGCCCTGAAAGGTGTCCTGAATCAGGATGGGGGTCCTGCTGGGGTGCCTGGCCAGCCTGGGTGAGTGGCTGATGGCTGTTTGCAGACTGGCCACAGCCCCTTCCAGGTGGGTGTCCTCCCCTGGGGTTCCTCGCCAGCCTAGGTGAGGGGCTGAGGGCCGTTTTCAGGCTGGCCATATTCCCTTCAGGTTGGGGGTTCCTGCTGGGGTGCCTGGCCAGCCTGGGTGAGGGGCTGATGGCTTTTTCAGGCTGGCCACATCTCCTTCAGGGACGGGGTCCTGCTGGGGTATCTGGCCAGCTTGGGTGAGGGGCTGATGACTGTTTGCAGGCTGGCCACAGCTCCTTCAGGGTGGGAGGTCCTGCTGGGGTGCCTGGCCAGTCTGGGTAAGGGACTGATGGCTGTTTGAAGGCTGGCCACAGCCTCCAGCCACCTAAGCTCCCAGTGAGGCTGGCTGGAAGCAGGTATCTGGGGTTTATTTATCTTCTATAAGAAACTTTGTTGCCTTGAGCGGAGGCCACAGCCTGCCTAGGCAGGCAGCTTGCTCCATCACCGGGGCAATGAAGGCTCCTGTTTGCTCCCAGCTCCGTGGCTTCTATATTTGAAACTTTGTTGCCTTGAGTGGAGGTCACAGCCAGCCTAGGCAGGCAGCTTCCTCCATCTCTGGGCAACTGTTTCCTCTCTCTCTGTGATTGCCGGCTACCATCTTGGTAGGTTAGTTTGCATATAGTCACTCTGATTGGCTGATGGGCATGGCTTGGGATGTAGCAGAGTGACACCTAATTTGCATATTACTATTTTATTAGTTAGGATAGCCAAAATTTGGAAACAGCCTAAGTGCTCATCAGTAGATGAATGAGTAATAAAGCTGTGGTGCATTTACACAATAGAATACTACACAGCTATAAAAAAGAAAGAAATCTTATTCCTTGCAGGATAGATCTGGAGAGTATTAAGCTAAGCAAAATAAGCAGTCAAAGAAAGACAAGTGTCACATGATCTCACTTATATGTCGAATCTAACAAACAAAATAAGCTAACAAACAGAATAGAAACAAACTCATAGGTACAAAAAAACAAACTGACAGCTGTCAGAGGAAAAGGGAGTTGGAGGTTGGGTGGAAAAGGTGAAAGGATTAAGAAAAAAAAATCAAACCTCATACAGTTAACAGTATGGTGATTATCAGAGGGAAACAGGGGTGGGGGAGGTAGAAAAGGGTAAAGCAAAGATAGATGGGGTAGTGAGCACACAATACAATATACAGATGATGCATTATAGAATTGTATACTTGAAATCTATAATATTTTATTAACCAATGTGATCCCAATAAATGTCATAATTTTTTAACAGAAAATAAATATGACAAATGCAATTCCCTCTTACTCTCTGAGGTCACATGGGTATGTCCAAGCAGGCAGGATGTGGTGTCTGCAAAGTGGCCACTGGCAACTGGTTGGCATTAGGGACAGGTAGCAGTAGGAAGCAGTTCATGTGGTCTCAGCTGTGAACCCTGTCTTAATAACCCCTCTTTTGTTTGAGAATCAGGCCCTCCTCATTCTGCATCACTGATCCCTTTATAGATTTAATCACATCCCTCAGACACTTTCTCTCTATGCAGTTATTTGTATACTAGAGGCCTGGTGCATGAAATTCATGCACGAGTATGGTCCCTAGGCCTGGCCTGTGATCAGGGACATCTTCCCCAGCTGCCTGCAGTAGGCCTTGTCCCCTACTGCCACCCACCCCTGGTTCCCCATTTTCCAGTGTGTGATCAGTGCCTGATGGCTGGGGAAAGGAATCGAGAGGTCAGTTGTTCCCTCCCACTTGCTGGCCCTGGCCCCGCCACAGGTGGCCATCAGGTGATTAGAACAAGAGGTGATGAGTGCACCTCATAGTGACTGGTCCAACAGTCATTCTGGTCATTTTGTCATTAGGGTCAATTTGAATATTACCCTTTTATTATATAGGTCTTGAGGCCCAGTGCACAAAATTCATGCATGTGGGGTGGGGAGGTGATCCTTCAGCCCTGCTTGCACCCTCTCACAATCTGGGACTTTTGCCTGCCAGCCTTCCTGATTGCCCCTAACCACTTTGCCTGCCTGATCGCCCCAACTGCTCACCTGCCTGCTTGATCACCCCTAACTGCTTGCCTACCTAGCTGATCGCCCCTAACCACCTCTGCCTCGTCCCTGCCACCACAGCTTCATCCGGAAGGATGTCTGGAAGGTCGTTTGGCTATCTGGTCTAATTAGCATATTACACTTTTATTATTATAGATAGTTGCCTTGCTCCAAGTTGTAAGGACCTGCTTGTCATAGAGATAGAAAAGTTTTAATTTTTAATCTTGATTATGGCAATTAACTAACACAGATGGCCACCAAAAAGGTGACTTACCAAAGGGTGTGTAGCAAATAGTGCTGTTAAGTCCTCTTCCGTGAAAACGTGCATGTTGTGCATTGTATCTGCCTGGCTACATAAAAGAGTGAAGTTTCTGTTTGTCTTTGCAATCATATGAGCAAATTGTCTGAGACCCCAGCCCAGTCTGGTTTGGTGCTCACAGAATAATAGAGCTCTTTTTTTTTTCTTTGCTCCATTGGTGGTGATTTCCTAGAAGTTGCAGGATATCTTCCCTTTAATTTTTCCTTGACACTGACTTTACTTATGTCTCTCACCTTTGCTTTCCCTCCATCCCCCACCCACAACAGTAACTTGCTCCAGGCTCACATTGCTCCAGTGTCTAGGAGATCACGCAACGCATCTGCCACTAGAACTATGATTCCTAGCATTCCTGGTGCTTCCCACACTCTGGGCTTCTGCTTCCAGTCCAGGGGCTACCACCAGAATTATAATTTTCAGAATTCTTGCTGTTTGCCATGCTGTGGGTTTCTGCTTCTGGTCAGGGGCTGCAGAAATCAAAGGACTGGGAATTTCAGCCGCATCCTGTCCGCTGGGCTTCTGCCCCCAGCCCAGTAGCCCCGCTTTGTGTCCACAGCCCTCCCTCCTTCTGCGGCCGGGCATAGGATGTTGGCTACTATGGGTGCCACCATCTTTGTCATGGAGTTATAGTTAATTTGCATATTACCCTTTTATTAGATTATATAGAGGCCTGGTGCATGGGTAAGGGCTGACTGGCCTGCCCTGAAGGGGACCCCAAATTGGGGTGTGGGAGTCTTCACTGGGGGGTGAGGATGGCCTGGGCGAGTGGCCACTGGCAGTTTGTAGGCCAGCCATTCCACCGATTGGAGTTGGGGTCCCTGCTGGGGGGTGGGGCTGGCCTGGTTTGGGGCTACCAAGGGTTTGCAGACCAGCCACACCCCCATCAGGGTGGGGGTCCCCACTGGGGACCAGGCCTGACTTGGGCAAGGGACTGCTGGTGGTTTTCAGGCCAGCCATGCCCCTGGCTTTGTCAGGAAGGACAACCAGAATGATGTCTGAAAGATGTCTGGTTATCTGGTCTAATTAGCATATTACCCCTTTATTGTTATAGACTAGAGGTCCAGTGCACAAAATTTGTGCACTCAGTGGGTCCCTCAGCCTGGCATGCACCCTCTTGCAGTCTGGGAGCCCTTGGGGGATGTCTGTCAGTTGGATATCCTGAGTGCTGCCGCGGAGGTGGGAAAGGCTCCCACCACCACCACTGAGCGATCGGGCCTAAGCTGGCAGTCAGACATCCCTCTGGCAGCCTGGGAGCCCTCAGGGGATGTCCACTTGCCAGTGGGGAATAGGCCTAAGTTACAGTTGGACATACTTAGAGCTGCTGAGGAGGTGAGAGAGGCTCCCACCACCACCACTGTACTGGCAGCCATCATCCTGGCTTGTGGCTGAGCAGAGCTTCCCCTGTGGGAGGACACTGACCACCAGGGGGCAGCTTCTGCATTGAGCATCTGCTCCCTGGTGGTCAGTGTACATCATAGCGACTTGTTGTTCTGCTGTATGGTCCATTTGCATATGCATATTAGCCTTTTATTATATAGGATCTGTGTCTCTGTAAGACAGTCAGTCTCCCAAGGGCTCTGTGTCCCCAGGCCTATTGCACATGACTGGCACATAGTGCATGCTTAGTAAGTATGGATCTAGTTAATAACTGGAAGGCTCAGGACCATGAGAACAGGGCGAGGAAGTGGGAGAACCAAGCGTGTTGTCAAGATGGAGGCTCAAGAACACTGAAAGAGACAGAGCTTGTCTTGGAAAGCCTGCTCTTCACTAGAAACTTTCTTTGAGGAAGATAGTCAGGTTGCAAAACCAGAGTTAGACAAGCAGTGAGACTTAGTCTCAGATCCCAGAGCCTTCCTGTCTGAAGTCAGTGTTGGGTATCTGAGCCTGGACTAGGTCTGGGCTCATGGTTGGGGTCAATGAGACAGGAAAATGTAGTGTTTTATCAAGAGTTGGGCTCAGGAACCACACTGCTGTGTTCAACTACTGCCACTATCAGTCCTATGACTTTAGATTTGCAACTTAGCTTTTTTATGTCTCAGTTTTTCCACCCATAAGAATCTACATATATAAAACCCTAATATGCAAATGGACCAAACTTTGGAACAACCGAACACTCGAACAACCAGTCGCTGTGTTGTGTGCTGCAGAATGTGGCAGGCATCAGCCGTGGCAGGATGGTGGAGCATGTGAGTGGAGGCACCAGACCAAGATGGGGCACCAGTTGCTGTCATCGGGGTGACCCTCTGATGGTTACTGAATATTCTTTGCTCCTGCGCACCACGGTCCTGCCCAGCACTCACAGCTGCTGTTGGCCACAGGCCTGCTCACACCCACAGCTGGTGCTGGAGCCACTGCTCACACCCATTGCCAGTGCCCAGCTCCAGTTCTGATCACTCAGCACCCTCAGTAGATGCGAGTAGTGACTGCCAGCCCTGATTGCCCCTGAGGGCTTCTCCACCTCCCTCTGCTTCTGAGGGGTGATTGGGGCAGCAGCTGATGCTTGCACCCACTGCTGGCACAGCCACAATTGCTCTGTGCCATCAGGGGACTGGGGGCCATGGCAGGAGGGGCCGGGTGGGGACACAGAGGATAGGCCAAGACCCACCCTTGCATCCACCTCAGCTACAGGTACACGAATTAATGCACTGGGACCCTAGTGGTATAATAATAGTACCAACCTCCTAGGTGTGTTGTAAGGACTAATTGAGTTAGTATAGTAGATTGCTTGACACAGTGGTTGGCACAGAGTAAATGCTACATTGATGCTAGTGATTATTATTGCTGCTGCTGCTGCTGCTTTTATTATTATTACCAGACTAGGGGCCTGGTGCACGAAATTCGTGCACTGGTGGAGGGGGTTCCTCAGTCCAGCCTGCCCCCTCTCACAATTTGCCCTCAGGGGGTGTCCTACTAATGGCTGAGGCTCGTTTTCTGCTCCCCTTGGGGTGCGGACCTAAGCCGCAGTCTAGCCTCCCTTTGTGGGAGGCAATCAGGTTAATCAGGGGAAGCCACCAGCCCCATTACCCCATTGCTGCAGCCACTTATAGTCACCACAGCCACCAAGGTGTTTTCATAAACATGGACTCCAGTCCCTTCCCCATGAAGAAATGACAACTTTCTTTAGTCATTTTCAAGATGTCTTTCATAGGATATGACATTCCTTTCTTTCTTTTTTATCCTCACCTGAGGATATGTTTCCATTCATTTTTAGAGAATGTGGAAGAGAAGGGAAAAACAAAGAGAAACATCTAAGTGAGAGGAACACTTTGATTGGTTGCCTCCTGCACATGCCCTGACCTGGGCCCTGGCCAGGGAGGAGCTGCAGCTTAGGTATATGCCCTTGTTCAGAATGGAACCCACACCCTGCAGTCAGCAGGCTGAGGCATTATGCACTGAGCCAAACTGGCTAGGGCAGGACATGACATTTCTTAGCCCTCCAGTAGTGGACCTTCTTTTTTTTTTCCCTCCAGGAGTGTGGTGGAAAAAACCTAGATCACCTTTAGGGATTCTTATTACCCAAGTTACTAAGAATATTACCAGTGGCATACAGGGAGCTTAGTCAGTGAGCGGTAAGAAAAGTTGTTTCCTCTGTAGTTCACTCTGATCACTGGCTCCACCCCTGCTCCTCCAATCCCAGCTCCACCCCTGCCCAGGCCTGTAACCTCTGCCTGAGAATGCAGGTCTGGGCAGGGGACTCCCACACCCCTCCAATCACCAACTTCACAGAGCCCAGGCCTCTGTAATCACTGGCTCTGATCCTGCCCCCTGTCATCGCCGGCTCTGCCCTTGCCCCACTGGCAGCCTCTGGCCAAGGCTGCAGGACTAGGAAGGGGATCCCCAGACCCCTGCTTTGCTGGCTCCACCGGTGCTCAGACCCCTGCAATCTCTGACCTTGCCCATGCCCAAGACTTATTTATGCCTGGCTAGGGAACCCTCACATCCCTCTGATCACCAGCTCCTCCCTTGCCCATGCCTGAGGCCTCTGGTGAAGTCCTCTGGCCTGGGCAGGGGACCTCTGTCCCCCTCTGATTGCCTGTTCTGCTCCTCGACCCCCCCGCCTCCCCCACCACCTGCCTGGCTAACAGGCCTGACCACTTAAGTGGCAGGACTGAGCCGGACTGGGCGCCGCCATCTTGTGGCTATGGGGGTGACCATCTTTGTGACAGAGTGACACCTAATTTGCATATTACTCTTTTATTATATAGATGTGAGGCACACTTAGTCCATAGTTCCTGACAGTGATGCAGGGACAGGTGAAACAGGAATCTAGTGGTCCTGGCTTTTACCAACTATCCTAGTAATATATAGCTGTTCTAACTTTAACTAGTTAGGAATTGATCATCTGAAGATTACTTCTCTATATGCTGTTGAGAAATGCTTTAAGTTCCACTTTTTGAGAGCCTGGGGAGCAGTCACTCCCACAATGGTGCCAAAGCTTGACTTTTTAAGAAACACGAGTTTGGGATTGGTTTGCTGGTGCATTCAAATGAATCAGGGGCTTTGTGACTTAAGGGCTGGGAAATAAATCTTTCTTTTTCTATCTGTATAGTCTGTTTTGTGGACTCTCAGACCTAAAGAGGACAAAAGAACATTAAAAAGCCCCTGTAGTTGTTAAAGGAAGGTTCCTGTTTATTTTCTACTTTTATAGTATTTTCCATTTTATTATAAAAACTAGGGGCCCGGTGCACAAAAATTTGTGCACTCGGGGTGGAGGGAGTCCCTCAGCCCGGCCTGTGCCCTCTCACAGTCTGGGACCCCTCAGTGGATGTCCTATGATGGCCCCAGTCTGCCAGGCGCCTTTTGTGTGTGTGTGTGTATGTGTGTGTGTCACCACTGGGGACCTGCCCCCAGCCGCAGCTGAGGCTCAGAGCAGTCCTCCTGTGTGTGTCTACCTGCCGGGGGCCTGCCCCCAGGCACACCGTGTAGGCTTGGAGCAGGCACCCGCTCTATGTTGATCTCTCAGACTCTTGCCCTCCCCAGCATGTTGTTCTCTTTTTTGAGCGTGGCCAGGGCTGGGTGCGGCCTGCCTCCCAAGCTTGCCTACTGCCCATCTTCCTCCAGCCACCAGAAAGCAGGGAAAACCCCGCCTTGTGGTCAGGCCAGCCTTTTCCTGCTCCCTGATCCCCGGAAGGGACCTGGGAAGCTGCCAAG